>OZJO01002688.1:0-14121 GCA_900406225.1 Acrobeloides nanus | reverse complement strand
CTAAGCTGAGTCAATTTTATGAAGGAGAGATTTAAAATTTTTTTAAAATTCAATTTTCAAGGAAAATTGCCTAAAATCGATTTTTCTTCAATGGAATTTTTGGTTTAGAATTTTTCACTTAAAATTTTGACTCAGTTTACAGGGCGCCAAAAAATTTCAGGGGGCAAAATCTAAAAAAAATTGCTCGACCCTCGATTTCAACACCTTTTTTACTCTATATATAATCTGTTTTAACTTTTTAGTCTTGTCAAACAGGTCCAAGCCTCCTCCAAAAAAAATGCTTCGATGGTATTTTGGCAAGAAGTTTTGGATCAAGGGGTCGCTGTAGGTTTCCATTTTTTATATTTCAAACAAATTTCAGCCACCAAACTCTATTGCACATGTGTGGACGGGAGGAATGAATACTATGGCTTCCTATACTAGTAGAGGGATTCAAGCCATCTACTCATCATGCTGGTACGAGCAAATTTTTGATATTGGGTAAAAAATTTTAGGTATGTCAACTATATTCAGTATAATCCCATTTGGCAGTCTTATTATAACTGCGACCCAGCGGGTTTCAGCGGAACTGCTGCACAAAAACAGTTAGTCTTAGGTGGAGAGGCTTGTATTTGGGGTGAATATGTTGATGGTACAAATCTTATACCTCGACTATGGTAGATTTTTTATAATCATATTGAAATGTTGATTTCAGGCCAAACGCTGGAGCTGCATCTGAAAGACTTTGGTCAGATGTGAGCCAAACTCAAGATGCTAACGCGGCATGGCCACGATTTCATGAGCATCGGTGTCGAATGCTGTCCCGAGGGTATCAAGTTCAAGTCCCGAACGCTCCGGATTTCTGCCCAGATTATTGGGATCCACCTAGCTTTTTTTAAATATATCGACAAATGATAAAAAATTCTTTTGTTTCGAAATTATTATTTACTATAAATTGCCCGTTTTATAATTCCAAAAAGTTGACGGAAAATGTAAACTCCGAAGTCAGCATCCGTGTAGTTGTTATTCACGTTCTAAATAACAACTTTTTATTTTGGGCAAAAATTTTTGACCCGGGTGGTATTCTAACTCAGTTTTCTAGGCCCAACATTGCCAGATTGAACGTAATGATGATTTCGAAATTTACATTTTTCGATCAACTTTTTTTGACTTATGTTCTGAAATGGAATAAACATAGGGTCATGATGGATGAGGGTGGGATCAGTGTTTCTGTTTTTACTAAGGTTTACCAAAGTTTACCAGTTGGTTAAGTAAACTTTGCCAAAGTTTTTCGGCGACGCGCATCGGCACCGGACCGGTCGGTTTGTATGAAGCTCCTTCTTCACATGGAAAACCGCGTTTATGCGCCCCACTGACCTCTTTAAGGGATAGGAACCCAAAAATGTGTTCAAAATTTTTGTCCTACTATAATCTTTCTAGAATTATATAAAAATTTTTCCACCCATAACTTATATAGAAGGATCCAGAATTTTCGGTTTTTCCACTTTTGGTGTTTTTTCGAGTTCTATTTTTTGGAACCAAAAATATTTTTTTAGCACCAATATTGTTTTGGCACTAATATTCTGGATTCTGAATCCGGAATTCAGAATTCGGATTCTGAATCCAGATTCTTGATTCGGATTCTGAATCCGATTCCAGAATCTAAATCAGAATCCGAATTCAGATCCAGATTTAGAATCAGAGTTCGAATTCAGAATCCAAAATCCAAATTCAGAATCCAAAATCCGGATTCAGAATCAAGAATCCGAATTCAGAATTTTTATAGGGGCCCCAAGTTTCGACTTTTATCATGATATTTTATAAACTTCGCCATCTTGAAAAACCTTCAGACAATCTGTCTTAAATTGAAAAAGTCAACTCTTTTGGTCCAGGGTCAAAGATGTCAACTTTTTCAATTGAATTTGAAGTCAAATCAGATCAAAAACTATGGGAAAATGTTTTAACTGATGAATTGACAAATTGATAGATAAAATCAAATTAAATGGCAGTTGAACCATTTAACACTTCGTCCACCTAGGTTCGAACTTTCGAGATATCGTCTCTTAATAATTTTGAATTTATTGCAAATTAAAAAAAATTCTACTAATTATTCTTGATTTCACAAACATAACATCCTGTTGTTGAACAATCGATATTTGTCCATTTTCCATCATTTGAGTTCAATTGACTACATTTATTGTTCACGTTGGTATCTGGGTAACCTGAATTTATAAGATAATAATAAAACAAAAATTTTCGCCAAACTTAGACACCCGGAGCTGGCAATTGTTCCACAGGAAGAGGTGAGGAACATGAGAATAAAATAAGGAGGGGAAGGACAAAGAGGATAAAAAAGTTTTCCCAAAATTAAAAAAAAATTGGGCGATTGATCCCCCACCCCCTTAGTCTCGCCACTGGCTATGAGTTGCCAACTTGTTATAAATTTGCGCAAGAAACGTATTTTATTTCAGCACAAGATTTCTTACCGGATCTCCAGTTACGATAAGTTGCAGTATCGTTGTTAATCCAAGTCCATACGTTTGATGACGGTTCTTGTAGGCCAATGAAGAATTGTGTACAACCTGTTTGGTTTTGTCCTTTCACTAAGAATTCAAAATTTGCATAAAAATTTAAAATTCGCATAAAGTTGTTTACCTAACACTTCATTGTTTTCAAATGCCGAATCTATACTGGCCAACGTTGATCGAGAATTTTGTTGTTGGCAGTCGTTATTGGCACTCATCCAATCTTTGGGGGTTTTGACGAAGTTATAACAATTACAGGGGTTGATAGTCGATTGGTACCAGGATCCAGATGGGCAACTACACGCTGCAAAAAATGTTTATTTTAAAGGGAGGGTAACAATCGGAGTCGGTTCTTGAAAAAAATTTCGAATTTCAATTTCAAAAGGCAAAAACATTTTGACGGTAGGTGGAATCGAACTATCGACTATAAGTACTCTCGACCAACACACTACCAATAGACCATAATCGCAATTTTATCAAGGTTGCTTATAAACTTCCATATTTTTAATAAAAATTGCATATTTTTAATCAAAAATTGAAATTCGATTTTCCCAAAAACCATAAATTATTTTTTTATACGGTTTTTTGCATGTGGTAGAGCAGCCGTTGAACTTTAAGAATACGAAGGAAATTTTTATAAAAAAAATTTCTAAGGCCATGTTTTCGCACTTTGAAATGTTGCAAGTGAAAATTTTTATACGTAGAGCTTTCGGATTTTTATGGCTTATATATCCGAAAATGCAGAATACTCTCTTCTATCATTGAAAAAAAACCGCATCGAAAAATTCGTTGTCCTTTTCGAGATATCCCAATTTTACTAAAATAAAGGAGCGGTTTGATCGCACTGTAATATCTGGATGACCCCAAATGACTACAATAGGGTCAAAATGAAGGTTTTGGTATTTTTCCTGAAAAACAGTATTTTTTAGCACCATTTTGAACAACTTTTATGTTTGTCGAAAAAATTTTTTTCGAGAACCGACTCCGATTGTTACCCTTCCTTTAAAGGGGGGAGGTTTCATTTAGTATCCATTCGAAATAAATTTTTTTGTCAGGAAAAAAATTTTTCTAAGCATTTTTGTCCAATCGCGAAAATTTTTTTTTCGAGAATAGGTACCAAATGACACTCTCTCTTTAAAGTCCACTGGTCCTGGGAATCTTTAATGTATAATATACCGTATTCTCTCTAATAGTAGCACCCCTCTATTTGAAGCACCCCCTCCAATAGAAGCACCCCCTTGAGGACCAAAACATAAGGGGGGAGTATGATGTTTTTTCTAAAATTATGGATAAAAAGGGTCCTCCGAGGGGGGTTGAAAAATAGAAGCACCGGTGCTTCTATTAGAGAGAATACGGTATGCACTTACACCCGGATGGATTGCACGTAATCTTCCTCTTTGTCTTAATAGCACCTGTAAACACTACTCCAGTGTTTAACCCAAACTGTTTTCCATTCTCATCTACCAATACACATCCAGTTTTTGGGGCACTGATCAAGCTAACTTGCACAATTGTGTCATTAACATCGAATGTAAAACTCATTCCTTGGTAGGCTACTCCAATCGCTGAATAAGATCCAGAGTCTGGGATTAAAAATGGGTTAAATTCTAATCTGTCAGGATATATGCGTAGGCCAAGATAACCTTGGAGAAGATTATGCATGAATCCACCCATTCCGGTAACAAAGTTCACGGATCCGACTCCAGATGTTGTTTCAGTCCAGATCTATTAGGTAAAAAGTTTACATGCATTTGGGAGCTAGTAAAGAAGAGGGGGGAGGGGTCAGTTAGGGGTCGAAATCGAAATTTTCCATCTTACTTTTAAAATTTTTAAAAATGACTTTCCTAGAGCAAAAATTTGCTTTAAAAAGTTCGATTTTAAGCCAAAATTGTGAGTTTTTAATCGAAAATATGCATTTTTGACTAAAAATGAAAATTGACGGATGGATGGTATGATCGGATGGATGACCCCTAAGCTTACATTAAATGGAGCTCTCATATAGTTAAAATTTTTCTTAAACATATCCGATGCATTTTTCTCTGCACCATATTCCAACCAGCCGATTGAATGCATAGCCCAAGTCATTGCGGGGCCACCACCATCGGTGACACTTTGATAATATATTAGATCATTTTTTCGAACCACTGGGTCCATTTGTACTAGCAAAGGATAGCCAAGTAGGACGGTGTCGGCTTGCTTGACGACAGTGCCTAAACTCTCATTTGATTAAGAGAGCCTTAAAGTTATTTTTGACGATAAAAATTGTAGAAAAAAATGGATATTTTTTAAACAAAATTACATTTTTTTATCCTTACCAGTTGTATAACTATCATATTCCGGATGATATTGTCTTGTATTATCGAATGGCAAATAAATTTTCGCCATGGTCTGATTCCAACTCGGATCTGGACTATCCCCAATGATAGAAAACGTATTTTTTATATATGAGGGTACTCCCAACGCAATTTTAGCTATGGAATTCATATAGGCCGAGTTGTTCACCGGGCTGTGGTACTCATCCGGGCCCATTATATTGTAGATACCTAGGTAGGTATTCTGAGTTGGTTTTAAGATAGAGTTGTAGAATTTTGCAATTTCGAGGCTCGTATTGTAGTACATTTGAGCAAAATTCTTATCTCTAAAGTATAAATGGATTTTTAAAAATTTAAAAAAACATCCATACCTGTACCTAAGAAGAGGGTAAAATTTTGGTCTCCATAGAGTGATTCCGATCATAGATCGGGAAGATGGGAGGGGGGGGGGAGGGGACCCCTGATGAGTTGGTCTCCCCGCCAAAAAAGGACCTTTTTTTAGCTTGAGATAGTCTTCTGACACCCAATTTTTATGAACCACCTCATATATTCGGCGGGATCTATGGTCCCCTCCCCCCTCAATTTTGGGTTCATGCGTGCGAGACTCCCTCCCCCTTGCCGACCTATGATTCCGATAATTCATTAGGCTTAGGCTTAAACTTAAACTTAGGCGTAAATGTAGGCTTATCTACACACTCGAAAAAATCCTATATGCACAAAACGTCGCAGTTCAGTCGAATTTCCATGAAAATATAGGTATATGGTAACCTTACCCCCCCCCCCCTATTTAGACCAATTTCTGCGACTTTTTGTCCTAAACCGAGGTTCTTTACCCTCATCTAGCATACGTCGGCAGTAGGAGGGGCATCCGACCTTTCTGAATGATAGATGGATGACCCGAGTGGGGACCACACTTGGGCAAGGTGTGGGTCGGCTCACCCCATGTGCCCATTTCTTTTTTTCTATTTTTTCAATTTATTGTCAAATTTTTGGGGGTGTGGAAAAAATTTTTTTCCTATTCTTGTAGAGCCCGAGCTGAGGAACATTTTCGAAATGTTTGCAAACGAGTACATATTTTAAAGTTACCCGGTTAGCTGCAAGTACTGTTGAGCGCATAATGCCGAATCACCGGTAACATGAATTTCATATACGGCAGTTTCATGTGATGGGTCACATTCATAACCGGAATAGGCCAATTCCCATGGATACATAAGACCATCATAACCAAATCTTTGGGCGTTGAGCTTAGCTGGTTCAATATGGCGAATTCTTGAATCAATTAAAGTTTGTTTCACGACTTCTGGATGGAGAGGTAGCAATCCGATTAGCATCCACAGGTCTTGATCCCAGAAAACATGCCCATGGTAGCCCTAATAATGGTAAGAAGTTTCGCATTTTTGACCGTTTTTAAATAAAAAAAGTTTTTTGGTGTGTCCCCCCTTTCCCCATGCATGCGGCCTGGGCTGTCACTGACCCCAATAATCTCTCCCCGTAAATTTTAGACCAGAGGCTAAAGAGTAAAAAATTTTCTTACCGTTCCATCATCATTGACCAAACTTCCTGGGCTAATCCCAAAGAATGGCCAACCATCATCACCATATGTTGATCCAATGGGCAATGAGCTCAAAATATAGTAATATGAAGCACGCATTTTCCCGGCTAGATCACAATTTCCATTGATCTCGAACCGATTTTGCCAAACCCTGTTCCATTCTGCCACATGGGCTGACATAAATCCGGCTAAACTTGAATAATTTTTAACATGATCACGGGCTTAATACCCTCCCCCACCGTGATCATGATCAATTTTTTCTTTTAACCAATAGGCATTTTTGATGTAAAAATGGAAATTTTTTTTCAATTTTGATCTATTTTGGCCAATTTTTTCGATTTTGATCTATTTTTTTCGATTTTGGCATTAGGAAACATTGTCAAGATATTTTCGATTTCGTGAGGGGGGGGGGATTGCCTTTCGCTACGTGCCTGATCACGTGATCAATGACCTGACCCCCTCCCACCGTGATCATTTCAGCTACCCCACCCCCCTCAACCTGATCACGTGATATGTGAACGATCCCTTACTTGTCTCATTCGCATCTGTTTTGGCCAAACCCTTTCCTTGATTAAACAAATTTTGTGCTAGAGTATAATTATTTATAGTGATGGCAGAATAGAAGACGAATTTTTGTAAAGTTTGCCCTTTAGACAGGGTGATCATGCCAGATTGAGGAGGGTTTGTTGTGAAAGTTGTCAAATTCGGTGCAGAAACATTTCCGGTTTCAAGAACAGCCGGGATAGCTTGAAAAATATGATACGTTTTATCAGGAGAGTCAGAGTCGTTGGTCACCTAAAAAGATTGTAAAGTTTACTCAATCAAACCTCAATTTAGTGACACCATGCATAGGCGCAGCCAGGATTTGTTGGCAGTAGGGATAGCTCATCGGGGAGATAATTAGATAAAATTTTCAAAAATTTAACCAAATTTTACGTTTTTTTCAATTTTTTTAAACCCAATTTTACGTTTTTTTTCTTATAAATTTTCGGCGACAGTCTGGGCTATAGCCTCTCCCCCTAGCACCCCTTTGGCTACGCCTATGCTAGCGTGTAATTAGCAGAAATAAAAAATGTAAAAATTTGGCCACAACTTTTTTTCTGGGCCCGTGCCTGAGCCAAACCTAAACCACTTACATTCATATCGCTCCTATCCGGAAACGGGAAACTCTGTATACCGACATTCACATCCGCTCCAATTGGCCCTCCACTTTGTATCGTAATCTCCGTGACCAAAAAATGTTTATCCGCCAAACTTGCATAGCTTACAACCGAAACGTTCACCCCAAGTTGATCATTCACGATCAACTCTTCGAATAATCCCTTTTGCATGTTTAATGAATAGGTTATGTTGCCGGCAAATGTAATCGGGAGATTTAGATGGTTAGGGACCCTGACACGGGTACTAGAAGTGAGGTAGCCGTGATAGAAGCCATTGACATGCATGGCTGTTTCGGTGACACGAAATCCAACAAAACCATTGGCAATGGTAGCTTTAAGACGACCATCTTGTGCAAATCTGAAAATTTGCTTAAAATGAAAACAACAGTAGGGGGGGCCCCTACCCAAATTTTCTGAGGAATCTTTTGCTCGCAAAATTAGCGCGAGAAAATTTTTAGATTTTTCGGAAAATCGACTTTGTCGATTTTTGAGTTTTTTGATCCTACAGCTAAGGGGTGAGGTCAAAAAATTTTTTCGACTAAAAATCGCCTTCAAACTCATATATGAGCTATCCGAATACGTATGTTTCATTTTAAAAATCTTCAAACTGCAGATTTTGGAAATCCTGGATACGGCCTTGGACCCTTCCGCGCAAAATTCATAAACCTTCTTTGAACAAAACTAATAAATTTTAATAAAAAATTCGAAATATGAATAAATATCCAAAAAAGAATAGAAAAAAACCCACTCGGTTGTACTCAAAATCCAATCTGAGCAATCAGTGCACGAACAAGGTATCTGTCCGGCCGTATTTTGCCCATTTACATAAAAAATGCCTCCAAAATCGTAGCAAAATATAGTAAAAATTAGCGAAAACACAAGCTTATGCATTGTAGGACATTAACTCTATAATTGAGCTAATGTACTCTCTATTTATAACATTGTAAAAAACTGGTCTGTTAGTTCTGGAATTCGGCCCATATCAGCTAATCACTCACTTAATTTATTTAAAGCACGTGTAAGGCACGATCTCTACTAAGTGCAGTGGAGTAATTTCAGTTTGAGCATAGGGAGGGGGAGTAAATTTTTACATAAAAAATTTTCTCGTCTATAAAAAAAAATTACATGCTCGAAATTTTTCAAAAAAAAACTGTCCCTTCGAAATTTTGGTTGCGGTACGCTACTGATTATACATAACGTTTTTCCTCATTTGATAGAGCATAAATAATGTGCTTTGTTATCATCCACGTTTCCTTGACATTCTCGTGCTTCTTGTTAAGTAGATAATTGGTATAAGCAAAATTTTTTCCGTTTATCAGTTTAGCTTTCAAAAAAGAGAAAGATTAATAATGTGCAGAACATCAAAAATGTATTATTTTTGGTAGGGGTTTTTAACGTGTTTTTGGCGAAATTTTTGAAAAAAAATGCTATTTTTGGCCCTTTTTTGGTCGATCGGTAAAATAAAAATGTCATCATTGTGTTCCTTGCATAAAATTACCTATAGGTAGGGACCACCACGTCCCTTAAGGGGCCTTTCCGCCGTCTTCTTAAAGAACCAGTCCAGTCAGTTACAGTCATATGAAAAATGACATATTCGGAAAGATCATGAAAAATTGAGCACTTTTTGTTTTTACGGCACCATCTGAATCGTTTTCCCCATCGAGATAAATTCATTTGAAAGTATGAATTCGTACATGTTTTCGTTATAATAATCAAACTTTTTTGAATTTTTTGCTTTAAAATCGTGAAAAAATAGCATTAATCGACAGAGAATTTTATGCTGAACAACTTTGTTAATTGAAGTTTGCGTAAAAAATTATTCTCTTCGATCAAAAATGCAAAATATGTTTAACTTTTTGTAAATTGAAACAAAAATCCTGCATCAATTTAAACTTATTATTGCATTTTTTTATTGCAGAAAATAATTTTTTACGTAAACTTCAATTAGCAAAGTTGTTCAGCATAAAATTCTCTGTCGATTGATGCTATTTTTTCACGATTTTAAAGCAAAAAATNTTTTACGCAAACTTCAATTAGAAAAGTTGTTCAGCATAAAATTCTCTGTCGATTGATGCTATTTTTTCACGATTTTAAAGCAAAAATTCAAAAAAGTTTGATTATTACAACGATAACATGTACAGGGTGATCAATAATTTACTCACGTATTTAAAAAGCTCGCCAAAAATCGAGTTTAAGTCCGTTTCAGTCACCCAATAGCTCATTCGATAGCCACCGTCACCGAATTTTGTTAGCAAAAAAAATTATTAAAAAATATTTTATTTTCAATTTGTTAGCCCAAAAATACTAAAAAATTACGATTTTTTGATATTTTCCTTATTTCCAAAACATTGCCAAAAATCGAGTATAGGACGGATTTCTCCGAGCGACGGCAATCTTGAAAGAATCTGAGAGATTTTTTACAAAAGAAATTATTGAAAAAGCTTTTAAAATCGCGAAGATATGATTTTTTGAAAATTATGCTTTTTCGATGTTTTCCTTATTTCCAAAAAAGTGCAAAAATTGAAAAAAGCATAATTTTCAAAAATTCATATCTCCGCAATTTTAAAAGCTTTTTCAATAATTCTTTTTGTAAAAAATATCTCAGAATCCCAACTTTCTTTTATGAAAACAATTATTAAAAAATATTTTATTTTCGACAAGATATGGATTTTTAAAGTTGGTGGATTTTCCAATTTTTCGTAAATTTGCCTATTTTCAAAAATTTGCCAAAAATCGAGTATAGTTCGGATTTCTTCAAGCTTCAGAATCAAGAATCCGAATTCAGAATGTTCTAGGGGCCCCAAGTTTCGACTTTTATCGTGATATTTTATAAACTTTGCCATCTTGAAAAACCTTCAGACAATCTCCCTTAAATTGGAAAAGTCTACTCTTTTGGTCCAGGTTCAAGTCCAGTCCCAGGATCAAAAAAGTCAACTTTTTCAATTAAAGTTGAAGTCAAATCAGATCAAAAACTATGGGAAAATGTTTTAAATGATAAAAAAATATGAAATAATTCATTTTTGGGGTAAAACGAGTCGGTTTAGATAGGCTTTTCACCTCCCTTATAGCTAAAAAATGGTCAAAATCTAGTATTTTCTTGACATTTAATTGGCCGTATACTGGCTTCCAGCGCGAATTTTGTGATGCGGTAAAAAGCAGGAGATAGCTAAGAATGTGCTCTACATTTTTTGAGAAGCTCACTTGAGCTGAAAATCCCCACAATCTGGTCAAAATGACCGATCTTTGTCAATACCATGTCACAAAATCCGGGTATGTCTCAAAGATATGCGATTAACTTTTTACTGAAGCGGAAACTTCTTATAGGTGTCTATATAAAAGTTGTAGGACAGAGAAAGTGTGTGATGTATGTTGAGTGTTTCTTGTGAGATGTGAATGACTGAGTTAAGGATTGACTGAATTAAGGATTGACTGAGTTGTAAATGACTTAGTTTTGCTTAACTGAGCTAGGGGTTTGCCAATTTTGTTCAATAAATAATTATTCGAATTTATCTTATAAAAATATAACAAATATTAAAGGATGTGTACTCTAAAAATTCATTGACAATTGATAGATATGCTAGAGTCTACGATTTTCTTTGATGTTTTACGAAAGGAAAATTCAACCGCATCTTCGGCGCTTTTCGCGTTCAAAATAATTGCCGCATGATTACAGTTGATATACCAGAAGCTTGTTCTTTCAATTCGATAGCCCCTAATTTCACCAGTTGAATTGTTTGCAAAAATCCTCGGTGATGCGGTTGTGAGATCTTCCGTGTTTCCAGCAAGAATGCGGAAGTAACTCTAAAAACGAAAATTTTTTATTGTTTATTTCACGCCCACCCTCACTGCAGAGTTTACAGTAAGTGAGGGCCTCCACTAAATTAAATGTAGTACTAATTGCACTCTCGGCGTCGAGACGGTTGTACTTTTCAGAGTCAACGAATTTTCGAATGTGGTCTTCAGCAAATTTATAGCCCAACAAAAGATGAATAAAATTGCAAAAGATCACATTTGAAAATTCGTTGAGCCCTGAAAAGTTATTCTCGCTTTAAATTTTGTGCCTCGACATTGAGATGCGTCGAGACGAGCACTTAGCGCTCCCCCAACTTGCAATTAGTGCAGTCTCGACGCCTTCGAGATGAATTAGTGGAGGCCCTGATCGACGTGAAATCAACTTTACATGATTGTGCTGCAAATCGGATCTCAACAAAAGGATGACATTCGATGGTATGCCAATAGCACAAATATCTCGATCTAATCTAGGGCTTGCTTCTAGTCTATATAAATAGGTAGTTTTTAAAGTATCATTATAATTTGTGTAGCCATTGTTGGGGTTGCAATCTATAAGAATCCTTACTATATAAAAGGCAACAAGTTGTCCTCATCAGCTATCTCGGCCGGGTTAGAAAACAACCCACAGAAGCCAAAACTAAAGTTTCTTAGGACGATTTTAGACAAATTTCGACACCATTCTCGAGGTCGTAGCCCTTAGGAAAAATTTGTCGATTTTTTTACGGTCGATTCCGGCCCCAGTCGTAAAGTTTTTGCCGCGATTTCGTCTTATGCAATAAAAACGTCATCGGTGACGTTTTCGTTGCATGTGACGTTTTCGTTGAGGTGGCCGTTCGTAATCCGCCGCTCGAGAACCATTGATCGGAAGTCATCGCTCGGAAGCCATTGCTCGAAAGTTGTTGTTCGGAAGTCGCCACTCGGAAGCCATAGCTCGGAAGTTGTTGTTCGGAAGTCGCCACTCGAAAGCAGCCGCTCGTAAGCCGCCGCTCGAGAACCATCGTTCTGAAGTCACCGCTCGGAAGCAGCCGCTCGGGAACCATCGTTCGGAAGTCGTCTCTCAGAAGCCATTGCTCGGAAGTTGTTGTTCGGAAGCCACCGCTCGTAAGCTGCACTCGGGGACTATCGCTCGGAAGCCGCCGGTCAATCTTGGTCGAAAAATTTTTTCTTTCGAAAAGCGACTTTTTAGGGGTAATTTTATGCGGGAAACACGAACCTGACATCAGATTTTGACCTATCCTTCACGACCACACAGGGATGCCGAATCGTAAAATCACTAAAATATGGTCAAATTGACCAATTGAAGACACTAGGGGTAGGTTTTCTGGTACGAGGAACACGAATATGGTATTTGTAGAGTGTCACAACCGCTCAGGGACAGACCACGTTAGATTCGTGTTTCCTGCATAAAATTACCCCTAAAAAGTCACTTTTCGACAAAAAATATTTTTCAACCGAGATTGACCCCAGATCTGCACCCCCCCCCCCTCTTTAACACTTTTTAGTTGTTAATGGTATTAACATTTTTGCGATCTATGGCATTAAAAACGAGCATTTTACAGAAAGGTACTCCTTTAGTTTTTATCCCCCATTTTTTTTATCAATTTTTGATTTGAGACCTTTGAAAAATTGGAGCCCTTCTCTATACCTTGCATCTGTATGGGGAAGTGGTGTACACTATACAAAAAAAATATATTTACACTTACGGATTAAAATCGTCCTTCTGTTATTTTCTTCAAGATTGTTTTTACTCAATTCTTCTAACTTATTATCCATGGGAAAACCTTGTGATTGTTGGAATAAAATAACAATAACGCAACTTTTTAAAAAACACATAATAGACTTTAGCAAAAAATTTAAATAATTATGATTCCTTAAAGGACTACTAGGCAATTCACCTAAACTACCAAAATTAGACATTATAACTTTCGCCACGTTTCATGTTCGCCACGTTGCCAAAAAACTATAACTTTCGCCACATGACTTAGTAAAGTGAAATTGATTTAAATTTTTTCGTGTCAATAAACGGATTTTATTGATAATCAGGCAAATTTATAGTTCGTTTTAAAATACGTCAATTTACGTCAACGTGCACGTTGACGTAACATCAATAGTACGATTGGGGTTCTGTCAATTACGTCAACGTAATTGATAGTCTGTCAATCTGTTGACGTAACGTTGACATGACGTATTTGCGGGAAAATATCAACTGGCAAAATTTTCATCTGGCAAAGATTTTATCTAGCAAAGAATGAAATCTTTGACAGATGAATCAACTGGAAAAACATTTTTGAAAAATCGACCTCACGGATTCTAACCCGCCGCCTTCAGTTGGTGCCAAGCGCCTTATACCACTAGGCTATGGGTTTTAAAGCTTTGCCAAAATCTTGTCAGTTGATATGTAGTTGTATTTGCGACCTCTACCTAGAAACACATATGTAATAAGCATGAAATCTATGCAATCTTCTGATTCCAGGGGTGATTTTTTTGTTATCAGCGCTAAAAATAAAGAATGAAAATGATCTTCTGACTCCGGAATTTGGCGCGGTTCTTAAAAAAATTGAACAATGGCCGAATAAGTATTGATAAAAATTTTCGAATTCCTTTGATTCTAACATTATCAAAAATTACTTTGAAGTTTTCAAAGTCGATTTTCTTCACCTTAACAAAATGTTAGAAATTAAATTTTTGTATGAAAATACAGAGTTTTAGTCCCTCTAATACATACAAAAAACCGTATATAAAAATTATTTAACAGTGGCGAGATATTTGACTTTGAAGTTGATAGTCAAAAAATGAGGCAA
>OZJO01002679.1:0-23568 GCA_900406225.1 Acrobeloides nanus | reverse complement strand
AACTCAAAAAATGGTTCGGTACGGTTTTTTTTGTTTGTCCACAGGGACAGGGTCCTTAAGACACGTGACGGTCCCTACATATATAAATGTTTTTTAAATGGTTGAGTATTGAAACGAAAACCTGAATTTTAATTCTTTAAGGAATCCTTGAAAAATTCCAACATCAATCGATATACAGGGTGTAGCAGAATAAACCGGCATACATAATGTTGACACGAAACGACTTTTACATGATAAAGTTTTATGCGAGAAATCGATTCAGCGCATCCACGAAGCATCAAAATACATCCTTGACCATCGTCCTTGAAAAATTATGTTTCTACCGTAACGCTTTGGTGATGCGCTGAATCGATTGCTCGCATAAAATAACCCTTGGAGCAATGATTTTAGAAGAAAAATCCAAAATTTTCATATTTTCGCTTCAATAAAAAACATTCATTTCCCTGAATCAGGGTCAGAGAAACCTTTTCAAGCTTAGGGAATGCGCGCAATCGATTCTCCGCATGAAATTACCCCCAGAAATATGATTTTGAGGGAGAAATTTCGATTTTCGCTTCAATACACACATCTATTTCCCTGGATCAGGGTCAAGGAAGCATTTTCACGCTTCGAGAATACGCGCAATCGATTTTTCGCCTAGAAATTACCTTAAGAAGTCGATTTTTAGAGGAAAATCGGAAAACAATTTTTTTCGATTTTTCGAGAATAGGCTATAAATGTTACGCTCCCTTTAAAGGATGAGTCCAGTTTGCGATCACTTCTCGAAAAAATATTTTTTCTAAAAAGGTCATTTTTAGGGGTAAAATCATGCGAGAAATCGATTGCGCGCAGCGTCGAAGCGTAAAAACGCTTCCTTGACCCTGATTCAGGGAAGGGATCGGTGTTTTGAAGCGAAAATCAATTTATTTACGTATCAATTTATATTATTTTCGCTTCAAAACACTGATCCCTTCCCTGAATCAGAGTCAAGGAAGCGTCTTCACGGTTCGGAAGTGCGCGCAATCGATTCCCCACCTAGAAAAGCCTAAGAATCAACGGTTTTCTCATAAAAAATCCGAAAATGTTTGATTTTCGCTTCAAAACACTGATCCCTTCCCTGAATCAGAGTCAAGGAAGCGTTTTCAAGGTTCGGGAATGCGCGCAATCGATTCCCCGCCTAGAAAAACCTAAGAATCAACGGTTTTCTCATAAAAATCCGAAAATATTTGATTTTCGCTTCAAAACACCGATCCCCTCCCTGAATCAGGGTCAGGGAAGCATTTTTACTCTTCGGCGCTGCGCGCAATCGATTTCTCACATGATTTTACCCCTAAAAATGACAATTTTTAGAAAAAAGTTTTTTCGAGAAGTGGTCGCAAACTGGACCCCCCTTTAAGGGATTAAAATTTAGGCTTTCGTTTCAATACTCAGACCCTTTAAAACAAATTTAAATATATGTCCATAAAACGGAGTGAACGCCTAGAAAGTTGCAAAAAACGTTTTATTATAGGTTCTCGGGCTTTCTTATCCTTCTCGATAACCTTGTACATTTTATTAATTTAAATTATTCCTTTTATAATGGCTAGTGGCGTAGATTTTTTGCAAAGTTTTTTTCCTCGAAAAATCACTTACCAATTTTACTTGGTTGAACTTGATTCTTATTTATACCGTTCTGATTTCTAGAACTTGGTGTTACTTGAGCAACAGGTTTATTATAATTAACCCTAGCCCCACCTAAAATATTTAAAAATTTGCAAATTTTTTCTTACCTTGTGCTCCAAAATTTGATCTTTGTTGAGAAAAATTTTCGACAAATGCATCAGTTTTAGGTTTATTTGAACGAGATAGACTAAATTCTTCTGGATCAAAAGGCGGATCTAAAAGGAATTTATTGATTTTCACGAGAATATTTTAGATTAGTCGTAGTTAGGCTTGGATTTTTTATTGGAACCCCCTACTCACAGACGCTAGGAACATGGCGTAGGGAGAAGGGTCGGCTAGGGTGGGGGGAGTACTTACCCAAAAAGGCCATTTTTTCCATAAACATAAGAGGGACTCATATTAAAGAGGATTTTTTAAATTTTCGGCCCTCTAAAGGGGATCTGCTCCCCCTGCCACCTATTGCCTATGCCACTTCCACGGAAAGAGAGTCAATTTCTGGAGGGGCACATAACAAATTTGAAAAAATCATAAATTTTCCCTTACGTTTTGAAATTTTTTTCATTTTTCAATTTCGGGGGCCGATGAAATAACGCCAGATTCGTGATCAGAGCCTAAAAAACCCTAGGAAGGTCGAAAATTTTGTCACAAATCGAATTGTATATCAAAATTTTAAAATAGGGGTGCATTTTTGAGGCCTAATTTTTTGAAAAAGTCTGCATATTGACACAGAAACATGACCTATTCTCAAAAAGACAGATTGGATCATATTCAGCATGCACTCTTACAAAATACTGAAAAATATTTCATCGAAAACGAGCAAAAATGCTGAAATTAGATTTTTTGGGCCGATAATACTTATGTTACAACCTAATAGCTACGGGCCTGTCTTCTACGTTAAGAGTGGGGGTGGAGAGGTCCCGTCGGGCATAAGGAGGTTCATTATGATTTTGGGGTTAGCCCAAAAATTACCCTCCTAAAAAAATCTGGCTATAGCACTACCCTATTCATTTTAGGTCATTTTATATTTACCAGTAATAAAATTGTCAAAATTGACAACCGCTTCTCCTTGTCCTGTACCATATCCAGTACTTATACCAACTTTCCTCCCACTTCCTGACCCAAATCCATATGAAGCACTAGGCACATGATGCGAATATTGCTGACTAATAGAAATCGCTCCATAATCCGCAAAAATAATAGAAATCTCATGAAAAATGACGCATAAAAAATTCATTCGTTTGCTTAACATAGCTTATTTGTGTTGCAAAATTGTTCGATAATACATATAAAGAATATAGTCTCCAATTAGGACAAATTAGCAAAAAAGTGATAGAAATTTATGTCTGATTATTGATGTGGTCATTTGATTTACTTGAGCTAATATGAAAAAACTTGTTTCGATGTTTATAACTTAAATGCTTTATTCTCCTCCCGCCGGGAGCCCAATGAAAGACGAGCGGCGGAAAATTGAAATCGCGGATTCAAATGGATCAACGTCAGTGTATGCATGGGTCTAGATCTTCACTTTCGCTAGGATGTACCGGATTTTGTGTCATGAAGAAGAGATATTTATTTGGAATAATTGGCCGAAAAAGGTTTGCGTTTTTTCGACGCGATGTAAACGTGTTTAAAAAATTGACAACTGGGGGGAGGGGAGTGGACCATGAGTTGTTGCTTATTTGCCAGATCGGACGAAATCGCTTAAAACTGGGAGCGAGAATTTTCTATAATATATCTCGTTGAAACAGACTATAATTTTGGCGAAATTTTTTAAAAAGTTGCAAAAATCACCTTGGGAAACCAAGTGGGAATTTTTCTGGGTCAATTTTTGGGCGTAGTTTGTACACGTGTGATTCATATTCTTGGCAGCTGTCACACCATTCACTTATGAGGAAAATGACTCAAATATGCATTCAGGTTACCAAAAATCCAATAAAACTGGAATGATGACTCTTTTGCATAATGACCCTGAACTTTTGTTGATCAAATCCAATTTATCTATTATGGACTTTGAATAATTGTTCCAATTGGTTATTTGCCAGACTTCGCCGAGACTTTTTTTGGAATTTAACTCATTTTTAATAGACTTAACGACAAAAACTATGGTGAACATTTCCATTTCATCCTGATCTGTGAATCATCCACGCTGATTTTATATGACAAAAATCCCAAAAATGAATGGTTAATAGACATATAAAAAGGCAGAGAAAATTGGATGATGACAGTGGATTTTCTAGTCCATTAAAGCTTGAGTTTGGATAAGTTTTATTTTTATGCTCTATCAAACACTGTTCCTGGGAAATGCTAAAAAAATCCCTAAAAATTCTCATTTTTAGGGATTTTTTGCTGGGGGATTTCCCCGGTCCGCCCCCATAATTACGATCTGTCTATAGACTCCTTGACCCCCTCACTACGAGTCTCGAGCGGGTGATCTCCCCTTCCTTGGAGCGAGTGATCTCTTCTTCCCTGACAAGCTTAAAATTTTGTATTTTATTATCTGTTGATTAAAATTTTAGCTAGAAGAAAATGTCTCTTCGTATACTTTTGGCTCTTTTTGCAACCATTGTCGTTGTCATTGCCACTGGTGGACACTTCGATATCAACCTAACTGCTGAGCAAAAACAAGAGTTTGAAGCCCTCAAAACCGAAGTAAAGAGTGACCAATCTTTGGCTAAAGCTCAAATTAAACAAAAATTTGAAAATTATTTCAACTCTCTTCCTGCTGAGAATAAGGTCAGGCTTTGCAAACTTCATCAAATTTCTTCATTTTAGCCATCGGGAAACTTCACCGCAAGAATTGAAGAGTTTAAGACTAATATGGAAACACAAATTCGCAGTGGACTTAGTGCACAAGCTCAACCTGTCTTTGATGAAATTTTGGTAGCTTACTAAAGGTTGAACTTTTTATTGGGGCTATTTTAGGCAGTTAAAGAAAATATGAACATCACACCAGCACAAGAGCATCAACAAATTCAAACTATCCTCAACAATGCCAATCCTACGATCAAAACCGAACTTGAAGCACTCAAAGAAAAGATACATGCACAAATTCATGAGGCGACGGGAACTAATTAAAGAATAAAAAATTTTTCCTTTTTTGATTTTGTTTTAAAAATAAAGTTTTTTGAAATCGATTGCGTGCACTCTCGAAGCGTAAAAACGCCAACTTGATCAAGTTTTGCTGAAAATTCCGGGTTGTAGAAATGAATGGGCGAAAAGAGCGACGAAAAAAGAAGAAAAACAGCGAAAAAATAGGCAATTTTTCACGAAAACTTGGTCAAGATGGCGTTTTTACTCTTCGGGATCGATTTCTCGTATCAAATTACCCCCAGTAGGGTCATTTTTACGAAAAAATTCTTTTTCCCCAAATGATCGCAATATGCACCCCCCTTTAAATCGTATATTCCTTTTAAATCTAACCATGTTTGATGTTAGGTCTCGTTCTAATTTTTTGCCGTTTTAATTGGTCTACCCATTAAATCACAAAATGGAACATCATTCGGTTGCCCACCTATTTTTGTACGTTTTCAAACATTTAATTATGTTACACAAGACAAAAATTGATTCAAGATTAGGACTTGACGTCTATGAATTTACGTTAGAAAAAAGATCATGCGTTTCGAAGGTTAGTTTACGTATATTCTTGAACAGGTTCCTTCTCGGCGAAGAATCGCACAAAAGAGGAAAACATTCGGTTCTCGCAGTTTCAATATAGGCGAAAGAAAGAAACTTTTTCCGCTCTTGTCCAATACAAAATACCTAAATTGCGGTTGTGTAATAGCGGGTTTAATTGAATTGTTCTCCAACTTGACAATCGCTTTTTTACATTGATTTTAGAGAAAAGTTTTTGTCTTAGTTAGGTGGTTTTTAACTTGCTGGCTATTTTAGAATTTTTTAATTATAACAATTTGAGAGGACCTTCCACTAGTGCGGTACTGTAGTTGATTCTTGAAAAATGGGCATTTTTGGTTTAAAAATTTTTTTAGGGACGAGTGGGGGTTACTGTAGTTCTTTTTTATATTAAAAATGTAACTTTTTGAGTCGAAAATGTCTTTTTTGCAAAAATTTAAAAAATTGCGCAAAATTCAGGGCTTTTTTGAGAAACCCTGTAGATTGATTGATCAAAAATTAATTTTAAATAAACTTCAAATTAGAGGGTGGCCCAACAAAGTGCTCTTTTGTGATTTGTTGAGATTTTTTTTTCTAAAAATGACCCCCCTAGGGAAAATTTTTACGGGGAATCGATTGCGCGCATTCATGAACCCTGAAAATGCTTTCCTGATACTGATTCAGGAAAAATTTTTTTTGAAGCGAAAATGAAAATTTTTCGAGGCGAAAAAGTAGGTGGTACCACCCTTTCGCCCCCGTGGCCACCCTGTATTTTAAAAGTGCAACAAATTTTTCTCATGTGGGGGGAATCGAACCCGTCTTCATCGGGGTGCAAAGCTGCCACTTTAGCACATTGCTAATGTAACATAACTAAAGGCCATTTTTCTAACTCTCGCCCGTCTTGGGAATGAGCGTAATCGATTCCCCCCTCCCCCAATTATAATTACGCTAAGCATAGGCGTATCCAAGATTTTGCGACAGAGAGGTTGAGACTCGACAGGGGGCTAAACGGTCAATTTTTCCTATTTAATTTTACACTATGATTTTTGGACGACAAGGGGGCTATAGCCCTCCTTGGCTACACCTATGACGCTAAGGGTCTTTTTAGAAAGAAAATTTCGGTTAACAAAAATCGCAAAATTGCACTCTTTTTGAGCCAATCCGAATAAACTTTAAAAAAAGACTACAACCAGAAATCAGATTCCCAAACTTGTTGATTGCGCTTCATTACTCTGTTTACAAAACAAATCATAACTTTTAAAAGGAAAGTAAAAATAAGTTAGGTAGAAATAAGAAAAGGCACGTACTCTAAGTGAAACTTATAGCGATGAATCGAATAACAAGATACGATACTATTGATCTTTTATAGTTTAAAATGTTTTAGCAAAATTTATGTGTGTTTTTTTAGCAAAATGCCGCGACCAAACAATTTACAAAGAGCAAATACAATAGACAGAGCCAAAATTGAAGAAGCTTGGTTTGGAAAAAAATGGAGAAATTACGTTTTGTGGTCAATTATTGTTTTTTTTGCGTTTCTTACACTCAAAGATGTTATAACACTGGTCAGCTATTATTTGTAAAAGATTCGATCATTTTTCCTGAATTTTCAATTTTTCATAATATTCATAGCTCAAAGTAGCATAACAGTTGCAATTATATAGGCAGTTCTTGCCAAGAAAAAAGTCATCGCCCATGGAGAAGTCGTAAGCGTCTCACTTTGCGCTCAAACGGTAGTGTTCGATCCAACCTAGTCGATAATTTTTTACCTACTCCAAAAGTTGTTAAAGAAAATTTCCAAAAAATTTGCCCAGTACCGTACCGAGGATTTTTTCATGGGGTACAAGATCCCGATTTTTTTTTTAAAGTTCGGACGAGATGGCCAATTGGTCCGATCTGGAAATTTAAGCAATGTTAGGCCCGATTCCCATTCAGTGGCGTAGGCAAAGGGGTGGCAGGGGGACTGCTTCAGCATTATTACAAATCCAAGAATTGGTTTGTTGAGTCTTGCCTTAGCTGATATGTAAGTTTGAGGATTTTTGGGTTTAAATGAGGTAGTTACTGTACTCCTAAAGTTTATAACTACTTTTTGTGTGTTTGGAAAAAAGTTTTTTTGATAAGAGATTTTTTTAAAGATTGGTCTGAACAGGTCTGGAACAGAGGTGCTCTTGATTTGTGCTTCTAGTATTGAAGATTTCTTCTGGTAAAAAATGACAAAATTTATTCAAAATCACACATATCATCATGCGAAAAAGAAGTTAAACAAGATTTCTAAAGATCTACAAACTCCTTCATCACTTAGCCATCTCGTCCCGATTTTTTTGATATTACGGGCGGAAACGGACTTTAACAACTTTTTTGACTCAGTAAAATATAATTTTTGCCCTGGAGAGATCGAACCTTCAATCAATTGTGTACAAAGTGAGATGCTTGCCACTTCACCATGGTTGACCTATTTTTTATCTCTTGGGGATGCCACATAAAAAGTTTCTGTTGGAACTTCCAAAAACCATGCTCGATTTTCTAACACAATGTAGTTGAAAATTATTTTAGGCAATGGACTACTCAGAAAACCCCAAAGTGACAAATATGGAAATTCGGTTCAACAGCTCCATAACATTACCAACATTAACATTCTGTATGTCCAAAACTCAAGCATATAGTCATTTCAAAATCAACCCCAATGAATCGACGGCAGAGTGGGATGCTATTATCCAGGTTTATTGGTGCAACTACCACACATATGTTCATGGCTCATTATATTTTAGGAAAAACTTGCCAACCTGACAGATGGTGCTGTTTTTGTCAACAAGTCCACTCCTTGGGATTGGAGAATGGCAATGGAAGGATTTGAAGTGATCAGCTCATTGAACTCATTGGAGCGAGAAACTACACCGGCTGGTGCTGCAAGGTCAATGACTGTTTTTAAGAAGCATCCAAGGTTGGCTGGCAAGAGGAAGTTGATCAAGGTAAAAAAGTTGTATAAACTTATTATATGAACTTATGGAGAGACATTTTTCAATTTGCAGCTGATAATGAGGGGATGGAGTCCCTGGCATACACAATAACGGGATGGAACGATCGTTCAAACAACAAAAACAGGATGAACATTAAAGGATAAGTCCAGTAATTTACAACCATATGAAAAAATGATATATTCGGAAAGATCATGAAAAATAGAGCATTTTTTGTTTTTACGTCATTTTCTGAATCGTTGTAGTTTTCGAGATAATTGCGTTTGAAAATGGAGTTTGTTTACAAGCTCTTCGTCGTAATACACAAACTTTTTTGAAGTTTTTGCGGAAAAATCGATTTTTGCATCAATTTTTTAAATTTTCATAAAAGGAACATTGTAGCAATTTTTTATAGCTAAATGAGACGAACAAAATGACACTAAAATGATCTAATTTGAACATTGTTTTGGATTATTGAAACGAAAACATGAATCAGAATTTTCGTTTCAATAACCCAAAACAATTTTCAAATTGGATAATTTTGGTGTCATTTTGTTCGTCGCATTTATAAAAAATTGCTACAATGTTCATTTTATGAAAATTTAAAAAATTGATGCAAAAATCGATTAAAAATTCAAGAAAGCTTGTGTATTACAACGAAGAGCTTGTAACCAATTCAAAATTTCAAACGCAATTATCTCGAAAACTACATCGATTCATAACATACCGTAAAAACAAAAAATGCTCCATTTTCCATGATCTTTCCGAATATATCATTTTTATATGATTTTAAATTACTGGACGAGTCCTTTAACGGTACGACAAGAACGAGACGATTTCAGATCTCGGAATTTTAATATGATGTCAAAGACTTTTTTACTCAGGATAAAACGTTGAGAAAAAAAGCCTTTTACACTATCTAAAAATTCCGAGCCGAGATCTGAAGAAAAAAATCGTTCTGTTTTTGTGTCGCGTACTTGTCATCTCCTTCGTTCGTCCCGTTTTTATGTTCTGCTCTTGTTTGCCCCATTATTGTATATGCCGAACCCCTCTTGTAGAGTTTCTGAAACTGAAAGAAACTCTACCCCTAATGCAAAAGAGAAGGTGCTCCCTAGTAGGACACCTCCCCTTCCCACAATTTAAAAAAGAGAATAACCTAGCCCATACTTTTTTTTAATTGCGTTTTTCGTCAAAAATCGAGCTATTGATATATTTAGTGAGTGATTTATGATTTGACTAACCAATAAACATTAACCGTTATTATTGTTAAAAAACTAGTTTTCAAGTTTCAACCTTTTTTTACCTTATGTTGAAAACCCAAACAATTAATTAAATTAATGTGAAGGTGGTAGAGAAAATAGTAAGAATGGAAATGTTAACAGGGTGAAAAATTCCAACCAGAAATCAAAAATTTATTGACGTCAAAAACTACGTAAAAAAGTGATTGAAATTAAAGTAATTTCAAAATATACAAAACAAGGAAAATGACGAGATTGTAAATGATAATTTTTTAAACAAAATTTAATTCACTCCATGATTCCCCTTTCCCCCGAAAAATTCCTGGATATTGTACAATATGGCGCCACCCCATAGGCTCTAATGGAACGAAGAGAATAGAACGAAATGAATGAAGCGATTGAATAAAACGATATGAACGAAACGATAAAATACAACAATACGAATGAAACAACATGAAACGACATAATAGAACGAGACCAAATTCAGGGTTTTCGTGTCAATATTCAGGCAAATTCAAATCCGAATTGTTTTGATTCTTGTAAAGGCAATTTGTAAAAGTACGACTGAGTCGAACGCGCCGAACGGGGCACCAAACGGAGCGCCGAACACGCCAAACGGGTCCCAATTAAGCCTAAGCCTAGGCCTAAGCTTAGGCTTAGACTTAGGCCTAAGCCTAGGCTTAGACTTAGGCCTAGGCTTAGGCATTGGCCTAAGCCTAATTGGGACCCGTTCGTCGTGTTCGGAGCCCCGTTTGGTGCCCCCCCCCCCAAATCGTTTCGTTCGTATCGTTTTATTAGATCGTTTCATTTGTATTCGTTCCATCTGCGTTCGTCATTCGTATCGTTTTATTCGATCGTTTCAAACCTTTTTTCATTCGAGTCTATGCCTTTTGCCCCACTATTACATTTCCCCTACCACCTTGCCCCATGTTGTGAATGCCAGCAATGCCACTATCTCCCCCCCCCCCATCCCCCGATTTTTGATGTTTTCATGCTAAATCACCTGACAGAACATTCCGTCCCATCTAATATTTATTTGTTATAGCAATGGCTAAATGTCATCAGAGAGCGGAACGTTACATTCGAGCAATTTACGCAAAAAGTTGGCATTGAAGTACTTAAGAGGTACCTTTTAGAAGACTTTATATGTTTTTTATATTTTTACCAATTAAGGTCAATGCAACGCTTCCAAAGAACCTCTTACAGTGATAGTCGAGTTTTTAAAACAGACATCCACATATCCTGGATCTCGCAACGCCATCTTTGCTTCCAACCCAAATACGATGAGGCTAACTATGAAGATATTAATGATCAAGTACATCATTTTTGAGGCTTCAATTTTTTAATTAAAAAAATTTAGGGACAATTTTTCATTTTCCAAGTTTCACACAATGCCGAAAAATTAGCAGACGCACAAGTCGATTGTATGGTAATTGATTTCCATGGTCGCCCCAGTCCGTTGACTCGTTTTATGGAAGGTAAAGGTCGTGTCAAGGATGGTATTTCGGATGAAGTAATTTTGAAAATGTAAAAAAAATCATGGAGAATGGAATTTTTAGCTCTGCTTGGGTCAAATGCATGAAGTTGCTGGTGAGGTCAAAGGAGAATATATCACTTTGGAAAATGATGAAGATGCTATTGCTTGTAGAGAAGTTGATGAAGAAGGTGAAGACACGGAATTTGATTGTAGAAGTCGGTGTCGAATGGAAATGATCAAGGTCAGTAAAAAATGAGCAATGAGGATATAGCCTTTTTCACGAGAAGATTCGAATAAAGTTGATGCTCCATAGTGCAGTGGACAAGGAAGCCGAACATCCGATCTGGCAAGTTAAGCAACGTTGAGACAACCAGGTTCAATCCCGTTGGAGTAAAATTTTTGATTTTCAATTTTAATTTTCAGTGAAAAAAAAAATTTATGACAAAAAAATCTTCAAAAACAAAAATTTTAGCCTAGCGGTGTCGAACCTAGCTGTCTCAACGTTGCTTAACTTGCCAGATCGGATGTTCGGCTTCCTTGTCCACTGCACTATGGAGCGCTAACTTTTTTAGAATCTCCTCTTGAAAAAGACGTTATTTTTTAGGACATGTGTGATTGTATCCCAGCCACTCTAGCATATTTGTCAAATGAAGACGAACTGAATGACTTAGGCGTTTGTGATTATACACAATGTGACATTGAGTAAAATTTTTGACAAATTTTTCTCATTTTTGTTGTAATTTTTAGTATTCAAAACTTTACTCTTTCCGATGAACCTTGTGCAAACAAATGTTTCCGAGATTGTCATCAAATTCGGTATACTGTCACTTTGGATCAAAAAGGAAGATCCGTGAGAAAGGGTATGCAAATTTTTGATGCGCACCTTATCCTCTAATTAGTGGCCTTGCGCAGAAAATACCAGAAAAATGAAAAAATCCCCCACGCGTGGCCACTTCATTCCTTTGAATCCCTGGCAAAACATAAGATCCCACACACATATTTTCCGAAACTAGTGTCCCCCTCCAGTGTTGTATTGAGTACACTACTCGACTCAATATGCGAATTTCAGTCGAGTAGTGTACACTACTTGATTCGATCTTTCGATTTCAGCCGAGTAGTGTACTCCTATACTACTCAACATGTAAATATTCATGAGCGAGTACTCGAGTCAACACTGCTCTAGCAAAAAAGTTACAGTTTAATACCTCTTGGTCTGTATAATTAGTTACTACTAGACTCAATATGTGAACTTCAGTTGAGTAGTGTACACTACTCGACTGAAACTCGCATATTGAGTTGACTAATGTACATTCGATCTTTCGATTTCAGTCGAGTAGTGTACTCTTATATTATTCGATATGTGAGTACTCGTGAAGCGAGTACTCAAGTCAATATTGTTCCCCTCTTTTCATGTATGGCTTTGTAGCACAAGAGCAAGTGGCACAAAAGCCACCTTGAACTTAAGGGTTCGATCACCCACAGTGAAATTGCTTTTGGGGGGGGGGGGTATCCCATATCCCCATTTGGATAGAGTTTGACATGGGCCATAATCGAAAAATAATGATAGGCAATTTTTTTCATATTTTAAGAGGATTTGCTTTTTGATTAGCTAAAATTAACAGGGATTGAACCCTTCTCATTTATATGGATTTAACGAGATTTGATCCTGCGCTATGTACCCGATACTTTATGCAATCTCCAAAAAATGGTTAGTGGAGTAGCCCACGGGGGGGGCTAGGGGTTTCACTGAAACTCCTTCTTCAGTCCCCTGTCGTGACGAAGGTTCGAAAATTTTTGGTCCCTTTATGATTTTTTGTGATCCTTTCGATTTTTTAGGTTCAGCCCATCCCTATCGCCAAATCCTGCCTACGCCCCACAAATAGTTCAAAGGGAGCGTTATCGCATTTCGGGGGGGGGGGGGGGGATTTTACTAAAAATTTTTTACATAAATGAGCAATAAAAATTTTAGACCTTACAACTGTCGTCGTAAACTGGGGCTCTTTCGAATACTTAACCCTTGCACAAGAATATAAATACGGGTCAGTTTCCGAATTCATCAGTGCTATTGGTGGTGTCATTGGTATTTGGCTAGGTCTCTCAGTTTTGAGTTTGCTACAGGTAAAATTATTTTTCTTTGCTTTTCTTAAAAATGACTAATTTAGGGAATTGGTTTTCTTATGGATTATTGTACTGCTAAAACACTCAGAGTTGAGAAGCCCAAAAAAGTCGGTGAAAATCCATTTGCTAGTCCTTACCATCCATCAAAAGTTAGAGACACTTTGGGTAATTTTGAAAATTTTTATTTTCATTTTTTATAATTTTAGGTAAGAATGAAAAGGAGGTTGAAGCAGCAGCATTTTAAATTTTCTGGTGTGGTTCCAAATTGGCCAAAAACGTGTAAATTTGACCTCGATTATTTTTCCCCGGTGATAGTATTTTATTTGTGTTATTTCATAAATTAATAGTTCAAATAATAAATGGGTTGAAATTTGATTTTTAAACAATCCATATTGGCAGATTATTTTTATGCAACAAATTATCTGTCAAAATAACGCTTAAGCCGGCCTCGATCGAGCTCATATGAATTTCATGAAAGAACAAATTGTTTTTCTCCCGTTGTATGAGTAATCAAAATAGTGTTTGCAATCTCTGTTTATCGATATAAAGATTAAGGTGACATTTTTCTTCCATCTTATAAGAGTCGATAGAGTTTTTTTGAATAAATTATTGAATAAATTTTTAAAAACTATAAAAAATTTCCTTATATTTTCCCTTTATTCAGTCTATGTTTATCCGTGCCATTGAACTATGTGATACTATGAGGTTTGTCGTGACGGACGCATATGAATCGACTCACAGGCCATTTCTTGTTTCCTTGTATTGCAATTGCTACTACAGTAACAACACCCTATATTATTGCATTTTCCATCATTATATTTCATTAAAATTTCGCAAAAATTTAGGGAAATATTATGAAAACTTTTGCTAAAAAGAAAGAACCCAAAGAAAATTCAAAATTTTAACGAAAAATTGGCCGATTCGACCCTTTCCTGTGCTCAAAATCGAAAAACTCTTTCGGATTCGAGTTCTTCATATCGAAAAATCCTAAAAAAAATCAGCCGATTTGGAGAAATTTTTGAATATTTGATTTTTTACCCCTCGGTCCCTCAAAACAAAAAAATGTCCATTAAATTTCATAAAAATGGTGTCAAACGTCTTAGAATTGTGTCCTGATCACGATGGACTGTTTGGATCGCACCTTCCAAAGTTAGCCTGACAAACAGAGAGACACACATTACACGTTTTATATAAGAAGATGAGAAAAATTTCCCATTATCATAATTTGTAATTGCAATTTTCATTTCCCATTATCATAACTCCAAATCGTTAATTTTATGTAATTTCTGGTTATGATAATGGAAATTTTGGGAGTACAGTCAAACCTCGTTAAGTGGACCCCCTCATAAGTGGACTAATTCCTCATAAGCGGAATTAATCATTACAGATTATGATATTGAAAAATGTAAATCTTGGAATATGATATTGAATTTTTGACAAAACATGTAACATCTTTTTTGAAAACATGTGACATATTCCCATTATCATAATTTGTAATTGCATAAATATTGCAATTATTGGGTTGTAACAAAAGTTCGTTTCACAAAAATCAAAGTCTTTATTTTAACAAAAAAAACAATAAATAACAACAACAAAATGAATTTAATCATCCGGGAAATAGTCCCCTTCATATTCAATGACTTTGGCCCAGCGACGCGGCAAATCCACAATGCCTTTGACCCAAAATCCGGCTGGCTTCGATGCAATCCAGTCTTTAATCGATTTCCTCAGCTCTTCTTCAATAGCAAAATTCTTCCCGTTCAGCCAGTTTTGGAGCGATCGGAATGCTTTGTAGTCAGTCGGCGCAAGATCCGGAGAGTACGGCGGGTGCTTCAGGACAGTCCATCCAAGCTGGCCAAGCTTCCTCTGCGTTTAAAATAAATTTTTTAAACGCATAAAAAGACTTTGATTTTTGTGAAACGAACTTTTGTTACAACCCAATATATGGCCAGGACGAGACTCAGGTGCCAAATTTGATATGCTTTTTTTCAGATCCTGCTTGGTTCTGCAGATGGTCGAATGCGTCTATTGAATTTTAAGACAGGAAAAATGCTTCACGAATTCTTCAATTCTGAAATGGCTGATATTCGAATTAACGTTTTGGAACAATCTCCAGCTATAGATGTGATCGGGATCGGAATGGCAAATGGGCAAATCCACTTAAGGAATATCAAATATGATCAGTTGATCAGCTCGTTTAAACAAGATGGAGAAATTACAGCAATGGCTTTTAGGTAAAAATTGTAACGCTCCCATCTGTGGGAACATGCATGCCCCAAATTGGGAGGATGTCATCTTTCCTAACTTCGTCGTAACGGGTCAAAAATTAGGTATCATGATTTTTGAGCTTAAAATTGGATAAAAAATTGATTTTTGAGCTCGTATTTGGGACCTGAAAACAAATTTTTTGCAAAATTAACGAAGTTGTTCAGCAAAAATTATAAAGTTGTTAATTTTCTTCAATTTTTTATATAACCATTTAACTATGACTTTTTTCTTACTTACTTGTAACTTTTTTAGAACTGATGGAACTGATTCGATGTTTTCTGCAAATTCGGATGGCTCCCTAGCTGTTTGGGACTTAAATGCTCAAATATTGGTGGGGCAAAAAGTTGGGGCACATTCTGGCCGTATTACTTCACTATTTGCATTACCTGGAATGTCATTTCTTATTTCTTCTGGAGAGGATAATCGATTGGTTAAATGGACACTAGAAAACGAGCAATCTTTGCCTGAAAGAAATACTGAGTTAGAAGGGCATGCTAAACCGGTTAGTTAACTTATTCAAATTTTACTCTGTTTTTTATAGCGATTTTATCTTTCTATAGCTCGGAGCAGCTCAAATCGCTCGGCATCGGATTTTTTGACAGCAAAACCCTCTTGGAATTTAATATCGTCAGATTTTAATGTTTTTGATAGGACTTTTATTTTTGATCTCATTTATCGGTTAAAACTAGTAAAAAATGAAAGTTTAATCAGTAAAGTCTAACTATTTTAAGTTATATGGTGGTCAAAAAACACGATTCTGAGCAATTCGAGCGACATTAAAAATTTTTCGAGATTTAATTTTTCTCGGGAAATTAAAAATTTTTTGCTTTGGGGGTGGAATTTCCAATAGTTTTTCCTTCATAACTACGAAGCGCTTAAATACACTTGGCTATACCATTTTTTAAAATTTTTCCTTCCAAAATTTATATACAAGGTGTTTCAAAAAATGCCATTTGGTCATTTTTTGGCGAAAATGTTTCAAAATTTTTTTCCCAAAATTACTCATGGATATTTTTATTCGTGAAATTGATTGCGCGCATCGAAAAACCTTAAAAACGCCTTTCAGGTCATGATTATCCAATTTTCATATTTTTTCAGTTAATTTCGGTAGGAATACATTCTAAATTTGTAGTAGAATTCCTACTTGAAAATACGAAAATTGGATATTTTATAGTCTGAGGGCGTTTTCAAGTGGTTTCGATGCGCGCAATCGATTTCTTGCATAAAAATACTCCGAATGAATTATTTTGGAGAATAAATTGTTGCCAAAAATGATCAAATGGCTGTTTTTTAAATAACATCCTGCACACAATTGTTTTTAGGTAACCTCGCTAGCCTTCTACAACGATATGCAATTGATTTCGACGAGTTTGGATGGCTCTGTGCGATGTTACAATGTTGTGCGGACGGATATTATGTCAAAAATTGGTGTTGCTAGAGAATGGAAAAAGTAGATTTTCTCTTCTAATTGATTGAAAATTTTTTTAGAACCGACCTTTCCAAAGACCGTTTTATGGATGCGAGAATGGAGCCGATTATTGAGATAGACGTTGGATGGAGCCGTGAAGCTGTTTGGGATAATGTTATTTGCAGACATAGAAAATCGCCGGTTGTTTCTACTTGGACAACTAGAAGAAGAACTAAGGGAGAACATTTGGTGTGCTTTTTAAAATTTTTACTTGATAGAGCTCCGCTAAATTAAATTCCGAAATTACTACTTTTTTCGAAAAATTTTAAATTTTTTTTCACTGGAAATGACTCCGAATTTTATATTCCCGAAAGCATGAAAACGCTTCCATGAATCATTTTCAGAGAAAAACCGAAAAAATTTTTCGAAAAAAATCTGTGTTCCACACTTAATCGATATTAATTTCACATCTTTTTATTCGATCACAAGCAATGTCTTTTTATAGCTCTACCACAAGCGATTTTCCAAGAATCCTAAGTATTTAACCAGCTTTGTTACCTCAATCAAATTATCTGCGTGTGGAAATTTTGCTTTTATTGGATACTCCAGTGGACACTTGGATATGTTTAATGTTCAAAGTGGACAATTCAAGGCAACTTTTATCGATCCGAAAATTGCGGAGAAACATTCCAAAATGAATGGAAAGATTAAGGTATTGTGAGTCAATTTTTAAGCCAAGAAGTTTTAAAAAAAAGTTGAAATTTGAATCAAAAGAGTGACCTCTATTTTTTAAATTTTTACAAAAAATTTTATTCAAAAATGTTATCACCATCATGTTTTTCGTAGTCGAAAATCTCTCCGAATACAAAAAATCGCTAAAATAGCTAGAGCTATGACGTTTCCTATGAAAAAACCCTTTAAAAATTGAATTTTTAAATTTTTTTAGGGATACCCCAATTTTTCATATTTTCTGCTCTACCTACTAACTTTTAAAAACGACCGCATGTAATTTTACCATTTCGTGTTAACGTATGTACGCACGGGCACAGAAATTGGTTTTTAATGTATTTATGATTTTAGAACGATGATTTAACCGCACATTCATCACCGGTAACCGGATTAGCTTCAGATATGGTTAGCCGGCGTTTAATCAGCGGATCTTCGGATGGTCAAATACTTTTCTGGTCGGTCAGTCCTCCTAGTTTTATAGCCAGATTAGCGGTTTCCGAAGGAATTGTTAAATTTAAAATGGATAGAAGCAATAACCTTTTGGCGGTGGCTTTAAACGGAGGTCATATGGCGATTGTAGATGTTTTGTCATATAAAGTGGCAAGAAAAATGAACAATGCTCATGTAAATAGCCAGATTTCGGCTCTTGAATTTAGCCCAGATGGAAAGTGGCTTGTTTCTACTGATGAAGCGAGATTTATTAAGGTACTTAAGGTTTTATAACGTGCTTCTTTTAGGCAAATTTTGCAAAAAATTACGCTGAACACAATGATGAAAAAATCTTTTCGAAAAAAGTGCTCTAAAAAATGGTTTTGGCCATTTTTGCCAAAATGGAGTCAAATTTGGGAAGTGTAAAAAAATATTTTTTAGATTTGGGATGTAACCACGAATAGCTTGATAGATTTAATGCTATGCGAAACGCCTTGTATTGATTTGGCATTTAGTCCGTCTGGAGAATACCTAGCCACTTGTCACGCCGACCAACGAGCTGTCTTTTTATGGGCAAACAAGTCACTATTTTTGGCTGATGTTGACGTGAGGCCTATGTTGGAAGAGGTTGATTCGATTAAGAAACTTGTAAAAAAATTATTTGTAGGACTTTTTACCAACGGCTCCCATTACGATGCCTGGAATTTCACACGCTCCTACGGATTTGTCGGATTCAGAAAGCGAGGTTGAAGATGAAGAATCACTAACCAGACGGGTTGTAATTGATGAAGACGAAGAAGAGATGTTTGATGAGACCAATAAGTTGGTAAAAGAAAACAAGGAACAGGTAATTTTGGGTGGGTGGGATAAGCTAGGCGAGTGTGTTTTTTGTCACTTTATTATTTCTAACGTATAGTATTTTCAAGAGGCGATGAAAATCGGAAAGGAAGACTATCCAAAATTTGTTTAGCTAAACACCAATTTGATTACCCTATCTGGCCTACCAGCTTCCAGATGGGCCAATTTACCAGACCTCGACATTATACGTGCCCGAAACAAGCCTATTGAACCACCGAAGAAACCCAAGAATGCTCCATTTTTCATACCAACTGTGGCAACTTTGGAAGGATTCGAATTTGAGAAAGTCGAAGCGGAAGACCCAGCTGACCGAGAAAAAATGATTATGGGAAAACGCAAGCTGTTAGAATTGGAAACTCCATTTGCTACTTCTTTGATAAGGTATTCTACATTTAAATATAAAAAATATAGGCTTGCTTTTTTCAGAGCGTCATCTGCTGAGGATTACACAAAAATCTTTGAGAACCTCAAATCTATGAGTATTTCTACAATCGACTTCCAGATCCGCTCTCTGCCAACTTTGGCCTTTTCCAACTTTTTATGCATGCTGAATACGATTATGAAAAGTCGGAAAAATTTCGAACTGACTCAAAGCTATTTGGCTACGTTCCTGAAAATACATCGCGAGAAGATTTGGACTCCATCTGAAGAAGAGGAGAACGAGACTGAAGAGATTTTAAAAGTGGGTCTTGATTTTAGTATCATCAAAATTCAATATAGGAGACCACCAATGCATAAAAAAGCTTAAAAATAGATTTTTAAGCGTTACTTTTTTGCGTAATCACGTTTTTTAGGCTCTTGAGGAGACGCAAAAAATCCGAAGTGAAATATTGCCCGAATTGCAAATTTTATTTGACGAAAACGCTGCTGTGTCACAATGGATAAGAAGTGCAGTGGTTTAATGATTGTATACGAAAGTTATATTTGTTATAGTCGCATATCTAAATTTGTTATAGTATTGTTGATTTTTTGTTGAAGATTTAAAAGTTTATATTAATAAAATGTTGCTTTCATATTATATCATGGCGGCGCGATTTCAGATACATTCGTGGATTCTGGCCTCATACCACCCCAGGAGTCTCATTCGGGACATATTTTTATGAAAATATCGTTTTCGACGGCCGAAGCAGTCCTTCCATAGGTGGTTGATCGGAAACACTCTTTATTATTAACACACATAACAATGCATTTTTGAAAAATTGTGTACTATTTTTGCAGTCTCGATAGCTTTATTTGCTTTTTCCAACCAATATAAATTAAAGAAACTGCACTTCGAATCAATATAGTTTGGTAAAAGTGGATTAAAGTTGAATAATTGGCCTAGAAGAAAGTTGAGAAAATGCGAAATATTAAAATGTATACGTATATTGGTTCCACATAAATCTTCTATCAAGGGTAATGCTTTAGACGAAGCCTTTTCAAACAAATCTAACGTTTTATTCGAATAAGTGAATGCTCTTCGAAAAATACTTTGTGCATCTCTCAATTCTCGAAAAACAGTAGCAATTTCGATCTCTAAATATTATAAACTGGGGGAGGGGGGGGGGACCGAGTGCTACGCGCCCGGAGGGGAGGGAGATTTCTCCAATCCGAGTCACGGTGGTCCAAAGTTTGCAAAAAATGGAAAACTGCCACAAAATTTTTTTTTGTTCATATGTACATCTGTACGATCCTTCCGTTCATCCGCACGTACGTCCGTCCCTACGTACGTCTGTTCGTATGTCCGTCCGTAGGTTTTGGGGCTGGAAACGCTAAAAACACCAAAAAATCATCATTTTTCATGAATAAACTGGCCTTAAGTCAAAATCTTGGGTACCAAACATACCATACCCAACATACGAAAAATTTTCCTAAATAAGGGGAGACCCTTATGATTTCTCAAAATTTTTGGGTGGGGGTCCTTCCTGAAATTTCGGAGCTCCTACGGCCCTTCATAGGACCCTTAGATCCTCTCGAAAAAATCTCAAATTTCTGCCCATTCCTACACTTCTGATTACATCTTCCCAATTCATTGAAAAAGACTAAAAATAAACCTGCTTTTAATTCTTGAAATTTGTTGTATTCTTCCATTGCAAGTTTGTAATCGCCGATGGCATTTTCTACATCTATGATCAGTCCAAGAAATTTTTTTACCTCGGGTGAAGTTGTTTGATTGTTGCAACTTAACAAATTAATTTGATTACTCGAAAGAACGTTCTTTCCATCAATCATAAACAGACGGCTCAATGATTCGTCTCTTTGTTTTTGGTGATTCGATAACTAAAAAAATATTATTTTCAATTTTATTCTTTAAAATAACCGGGAGCCGAGGGCTATCGCGCTCGGAGGGGAGAAGAAGAGGTCCGAGCGATATCCCGAACTTCCGAGCGAATTAAGAATTTTTCAAAAAATTAATATGTATTGCTTAAATTTTGGTCGTGGAATTTTTTAAAGCCGAAAAAATTTTATGCCATTTTTCTTATCCCATCGTTCCCTAAAACTTTAGTGTTAGCGTCCAGGGTTGAAATCTAACGTTCCCAAGATCGTAATCATAAACAAACACTACACCGAAAAGTTAGGTGGTGGTGGTACTACACCCACCCTTGGTGATACCATTCATGGATGGTGGGTGGTAGGGCTATCTTACTATGATGGATGTTGCTGTAGATGCACTAACAAGGAAAGGTCACCAATTGATGGTGCGACTTTGAAAAAAAATGTCCATATTCTTGTAGAGCATCCCTGGTTTGGCTTTATTTTTTGTGGAATTAGCTGATTATGGTTACACCCCGTTGAGCTAATCAACCCTGAAAATCGAAAAATAGCGTTTTTTAGCGTTTCCATTGAAATCAGGGGGGTCAAAAAGATTGCATGTCAAGGTTTCCCAAAGGTCAAGGTTTCCCAGTTGTGTCAAGGTTTCCCAAATATGTCAAGGTTTCCCAACAGTGACAAGGTTTCCCAAGCTGGATATTTTTCTAATAGGGACCTAAGCCTAAGGCCTAAAGCCTAAGCCTAAAGCCTAAGGCCTAAAGCCTAAGGCCTAAAGCCTAAGGCCTAAAGCCTAAGGCCTAAAGCCTAAGGCCTAAAGCCTAAGGCCTAAAGCCTAAGGCCTAAAGCCTAAGGCCTAAGGCCTAAAGCCTAAGGGCTAAAGCCTAAGGGCTAAAGCCTAAGGGCTAAAGCCTAAGGGCTAAAGCCTAAGGGCTAAAGCCTAAGGGCTAAAGCCTAAGGGCTAAAGCCTAAGGGCTAAAGCCTAAGGGCTAAAGCCTAAGGCCTAAGCCATATTGGGAAACCTTGACACTGTTGGGAAACCTTGACACTAGGAAACCTTGACCGGGAAACCTTGACCGTAAACGGTCAAAAAACACCTTTATCTGACTTCTTTTGTCGAAATTTTGACATTTTCCACCGTTTTTGGCTATAGCGAACATTTTCTAAGTGTTTTTAGAAAAAGTTGAAAATTTTTGAAAAAATTGATTTTTTTGGGGTCTATCCATGGGGTCCAAAAAATCAATTTAAATTTTTTGATTTTTGACGAATTTTCAATTTTTGATAAATTTTTCGATTTTTGACGAATTTTTTAATTTTTGACGAATTTTTCGATTTTTGATACATTTTTCGATTTTTGACTAATTTTTCAATTTTTGACGAATTTTTCGATTTACCTTTTCCATAGCTGTGACCGAATATACCGTTCGGATGCATGAAAATAAATTATATACAAAAATAAAATGAAATAATAAGATTAGGCGGCTAGGAATCGGAGGGATAAAATTTTCCATCGTTTTTTTCTAAAATACAAAAAATGGACATTGACCACGCATTAGAAAAAACTTTGTAAGCACAATCGATTGGCAACACAAAATAAAAAATCCCATGACGGGGCTATCGAATGGGCCTTCGGGGCGGCGGCAATGGATTTCCCCGTCGCTGGATTCTCGCTACGTGCCTGGCCGATCTGAAAAGTACGTTGTTATTCTCGCACGGCGCCCAAAAATCAGGAAAAGTCTATCGAGCCGGGCAATCTATAGTTTACTACACTAATGGGTGCTATTTAGGGCCTAAAAAAACATGTCCCACCTTTTTTTCCCGAAAAAGTGAAAATTCGCATTTTTGGACCCCATAGATCGAGGGTTCGAACCCCGGTCCCTACTATAAGTTTTTGCCTTTTTTATTCTTATGTATTTTTTTCGTGGAAAATACCTATATACCCTAATTTTTATGCGGGGAATCCGAATCTGCCGTTATTTTGGCGTAAAAACCTCGTCCTACCTTCAAATTTTTAAAATAATATTATAACTGGAGATCTCGAACATGATCTTGGATTATCTCATCCATTTTTGAGAGAACTTTTATGAACTATCCATAAAATGTTAGTCCGAATTGAGATCTATATAGAAAAATTAAATTTGGGTTATGAACCATGCGCCATCATACGCCGTCATACCCCGTGCCTAGAGTTTCAATATTATTTTAGAAATTTGAAGGTAGGACGAGGTTTTTACGCCAAAATAACGGCAGATTCGGATTCCCCGCATAAAAATTAGGGTATATAGGTACTTTCCACGAAAAAAATACATAAGAATAAAAAAGGCAAAAACTTATAGTAGGAACCGGGGTTCGAACCCTCGACCTATGGGGTCCAAAAATTTCGAATTTTCACTTTTTCGGGAAAAAAGGTGGGATATGTTTTTTTAGGCCCTAAATAGCACCCATTAGTGTAGTAAACTATAGATTGCCCGGCTCGATAGACTTTTCCTGATTTTCGGGCGCCGTGTCTCTGGCCAAATACCCTCTAAAAAAATATAACTATGCCCGGCTCTAATTTTTCAATGTTGTCGCCTGGGACCTTCGAATTTCCAAGAA
>OZJO01002677.1:0-16784 GCA_900406225.1 Acrobeloides nanus | reverse complement strand
TGCTAGCACGCGCACCCAAAATCCAGTGGGTGCTAGTACCCAAAGCATACATTGATGGGCAGTTTCCTTTCTTAATGCTTTTTGCCCAAAACTTTTTTCAAAAATTATATGGTCTCCCATTATGATTTCTCACCAAAAATGATCAAATTTCCACTAAAAATATCCCAAAATTTTCATTGTTTTCATCAAAAATCACCATTTTCTCATCAAAAATTTTCATTTTTTAAGCATTTTTAGCGTAAAAACGAGCATTTCTCAAAAAAATTTTTACACCACTGGTGGTGGGTGCTAGCGCCTTTTCGAGCCCTGTTTTAGCCTAATCCGTGATAAAAAACCCCCCACCTGAAATAAATCTCCACTAACCGGCGTCTTCTGGCTTCGTACTTCTCGAAAACATTCCAAAAGTCTTTGATCAAGAACCGGAGTTTCCGCATTTTCTGGCCAACTTGCTATTATTGTTACTTTTCGCATCTTCAATAATTTTCAGCTTGGTTTCGAGTGAAATAGTTGATCGCTTTTTAGTTCCTTGTACTAAAAAATAGCATTTTGTTCAATTTGCTCTAACATAATAACCATTTAAGCCTGAAAATGAAATTTTTAAAAAGAAAATAAAGTACATTATAGTAAAAATTCAAATTATAGTAGTAAAAAACTGATAAATTTAAAATTTTTTGTAGAGCTCATCGAATTGTTCATAAAAACTTTTCATGCAATAAGAATTTTAATGTAAATGCTCAAACGCGTAGCAAAAACATCGGGGGGTGTCATAAAATGGAAATTTCGGGAGGGTGTCATAAAACAGAAGTGTCATAAAATGGAGGTTTGACTGTATTATGAAGATCTTACGAATTTTCAACTCCACTTTTTCCAATGGTTTGGTTGGTTTTTAATTCTTTTTAAGGCTCTAGGAACTTCCACAACGGTCAATTTTCTCCACTTTCCCGTGATCAAAACAAAAAATCCTTCATATTCGAGTTCCCCATATCGAAAAACCCTGGATACAAAAAATCAGCTGGAAAAATATTGTCAACTCGGTTTTTTAAACCCCTTGATCCCCCTTACAGTAAAAATACTGTAAGGGGATCCAGGGGTTAAAAAATCGAATTTTAACCATTTTCCAGCTGATTTTTTGTATCCAGGGGTTTTTCGATATGGGGAACTCGAATATGAAGGAATTTTTTGTTTTTGATCACGGGAAAGTGGAAAAAATCGATCGTTGTGGAAGTTCCGCATGTCGTTTTGAACCCCGTTGTGGAAGTTCCTAGAGCCCTTTTTAATAACTTAATCTATTTGTTTATCAATTGTTTTAGAAATGCTCTGAAGTTTCTCGTTGTTTGCACGTCTCCACTTACTCTCTCAATCACTTCGATAAGGTAGTTGTTATTCATTTTTAATGAATTTTTTATTTTATTTTTCTAAAACAAACACTTTATTATGTTTTAGGTCGAAAACACAAAGGTTATTTACGAACTCCCTGAGGTGCTCAAGAAATGGGAAGAGAATTCAGCTAACCACTTAGTAAGTATATTTATATTTCGATAAAAATTTATGGACATTTTTATTTTAGAAAGCGGAGCTGGGAGGTCTTCGAGATGATATCGAAGCTCTTCAAGGCGATATTAAAGGCGGCACCAAAGATGTTCAAGGAGAAATCAAAGCTCTTCTAGACGATCTTAAAGGCGACATCAAAGGTGTTCAAGGAGAAATCAAACGTGTAAATAAAATCGCTGTTTACTCGGTGTTAGCCGGTACCGCTATCGGTTTTACGCTCAAGGCTATTTACGATTCTCGTAAGTCTTTTTAATAATTTATCATTTGACTCTTAACTATTACTTTTTAGAGTGACGAATTAAATCTACTATGGAACAATTTGTTCATTTTATTGTTGATTAAACGCTAGATTTTAATAAAGTATCAGTTAAATCTTAATTAAATAATAATTAATAGTCACTTTATTTAATTCATTGTATGACGTTTAATTAATTATAAAAGGGAGCAAACCATTTATATAAGAAAAAATTGAATAAAAATAAACTTNTGATTAAACGCTAGATTTTAATAAAGTATCAGTTAAATCTTAATTAAATAATAATTAATAGTCACTTTATTTAATTCATTGTAGGTTGGTATTTTTTTTTGCGCAAAAAAACTTTTTTTTTCGCGCAAAAAATATTTTTTTTTGCGCAAATATTTTTTTCTGCGCAAAAAATATTTTTTTTTGCGCAAATATTTTTTTTCGCGCAAAATATATTTTTTTTTGCGCAAAAGAATTTTTTTTGCGCACAAGGCCTATGCTTAAGCGTAAGACTAAGCCTAAGGCCTAAGCCTAAGGCCTAAGCCTAAGGCCTAAGCCTAAGGCCTAAGCCTAAGGCCTAAGCTTAAGGCCTAAGCCTAAGGCCTAAGCCTAAGGCCTAAGCCTAAGGCCTAAGCCTAAGGCCTAAGCCTAGGCCTAAGCTTAAGCCTAAGGCCTAAGTCCTAGGCCTAAGCCTAAGCCTAAGTCCTAGGCCTAAGCCTAGGCCTAAGCTTAAGCCTAAGTCCTAAGGCCTAAGCCTAGGCCTAAGTCCTAGGCCTAAGCCTAAGTCCTAGGCCTAAGTCCTAGGCCTAAGCCTAAGCCTAAGTCCTAGGCCTAAGCCTAAGCCTAAGTCCTAGGCCTAAGCCTAAGCCTAGGCCTAAGCTTAAGCCTAAGTCCTAAGCCTAAGTCCTAAGGCCTAAGCCTAGGCCTAAGTCCTAGGCCTAAGCCTAAGTCCTAGGCCTAAGTCCTAGGCCTAAGCCTAAGCCTAAGTCCTAGGCCTAAGCCTAGGCCTAAGCCTAAGCCTAAGTCCTAGGCCTAAGCCTAAGCCTAAGCTTAAGCCTATGCCTAAGCTTAAGCTTAGGGTTAAACCTAGGCCTTGTGCGCAAAAAAAATATTTGCGCAAAAAAAAATATTTTTTGCGCAGAAAAAAATATTTGCGCAAAAAAAAATAATTTTTGCGCGAAAAAAAATATTTGCGCAAAAAAAAATATTTTTTGCGCAAAAAAAAATATTTTTTGCGCAAAAAAAAATGTTTTTTGCGCAAAAAAAAATATCTTCCTTCATTGTATGACGTTTAATTAATTATAAAAGGGAGCAAACCATTTATATAAGAAAAAATTGAATAAAAATAAACTTGTGAAAGGNTTCATTGTATGACGTTTAATTAATTATAAAAGGGAGCAAACCATTTATATAAGAAAAAATTGAATAAAAATAAACTTGTGAAAGGGCAATGGATGAGTTGGAATTACTAAGGACGGGAGTAGTTTTTAGAATTGTCAATTATATACTAGATTTTTAACTAATTTTGCATATTTTAATGTCAAAGTAAGTTTGCGCGCATCGCCGACACTATTCGCGCATTTGTGGCGGCCCTCAATGTGAAAAGAATTCTATCTCATGTTCTCTTGTTAATAGTAGAAATTTGTGTTAGTAAATTATTTGCAATGGTTATTTTTTCAAATTTTTTACATACAAAGACATTCTTTTCATTATAAACTCCTTTTTTGAATGACACCGTTCAATTTCATACTTACCATTTGGCTGCTCACCTTTATAGAAACTACAAAATTATAGTGTTGGTTCAATTTGATTTGGAAAATCTCATTGTTAACTTGTACGTTTTAAAATTTATTTTATTAAAAAATAACAAAAGATTTGTATTCTACACTATTTTTCTCGTTGATCATTATTGCCAAAAATTGCATCATTGTGAAATTTCATTTTTGGGTTGTTCCAAAAGTTCGCAGAATTTTATCATGATTTTTGGAATCGAAATTTTTTTTCTAAACAAGACCCGTATAGGGGTAATCTTATGCGGGGAATCGATTGCGCGTATTACTGAAGCGTGAAAACGCTTTCTTGACCCTGGTTCAGGAAAAGCCGTGGGTGTATTAATGAGAAAATGAACTAAAATTCAAATTTTCGCCGGAACAAAATTCAAATTTTCCTAATAGTCCCTAGATAGTCTTTTTGAAAAGCGACTATCTAGGGGCTATCCTAGGCACGGAATCGATTGTGCATTTTCGAAATATGAGAAAATTTCTATGCCATTGATTGAAGCGATTTTTGTTATGAAATCTTTTTGGGGGGTATACCTCGTATAGGAGTAACTTCTAGTGGCCAAAATCAAAAAATTCCTTTAGATTCGAATTCCCCATGATGAAAAAAACCCCGAATACAAAGAATTAGACGATTTGGAAAATTTTTGAAAATTCGAATTTTTTACCCCTTGGGGTAAAAACTCGAATTTTCACAAAAATTTCTAGATAGTCGGCTTTCCGACGAAAATTCGAATTTTACAAGAGAGCACAAGTCCTCTCTTAAGGGGCAAAAGTCTCGCCAAGGAATAAATCGCCGAGGATTTTTTGTTAAATTATTTGCGGTGTATCTTCCGTTAGCAAATATTTTATTCCTTGGCGAGAACTTTTGCGCCTTAAGCGAGGACTTTTTGCCTCTTAGACGAAGACTTTTGCCCCCTTCTTTTCGCATCAATACACCCACGACTTTCCCTGAATCAGGGTCAAGGAAGCGTTTTCACGTTTCGGGATTACGCGCAATCGATTTCCCGCATAAAATTACCCCTATATGGGTCCTTTTTTGAAAAAAATTTTCGGGTTCAAAAATCATCATAAAATTTCGTGAACTTTAGATTTGAAGAACATTCGGCATTTTGAAACGTTTCGACATTATCAGGGGCAAATGTTCAGGGAAAATGTCCAAAAGTTCGGGAACAGACCGATAAAAGTTTGGGGACAACCGACAAAAATTCGGGGACACTACTCCTGTCGGATTTTGCGTTTTTTGTATTGAAAACACCGAAAAACGCAAAATCCGACAGTGATAGTGTCCCCGAATTTTTGTCGGTTGTCTCTGAACTTTTGTCGGGTGTCCCTGAACTTTTGCTCCCCTGATATTGTGTTTTCGTCATTTTAATCTCATCCAAATCCGTTTTTTAAAAATTTGAAGCATTGTTAATTTTTAGGATAAAAATGGTGCTGAATATTGATTTATTTCGTGCTGAAAAGGGTGGAAATCCTGAGGTTATTCGCCAGTCCCAACGGAACCGCTACAAAGATCCCAAGATAGTGGACAAAATTATTGAAAAAGACGAAGCATGGAGAAAAGGTAATTTGTATAGAAAGGGAAAATCGAAAATAATGAATAAACCGATGATTGCAATACATCTGGGCAAAGGGTCGGAATTCCGCATTCATTCACCAAACCCAAAAATAACAAACGCTTCGCATTTTAGCGCTGAATGTGAGAAAAAAACAAGGGGTCACTTATGTTTTTGTAAAAATTTTAAATTTAATGATCCCCCATTATGAATTATAGTACCAAAAATGGGCGCCCAGCGCCATCCAGGGATGTCCCACGACCACACAGGGATGCCTCAAAGAAAGGGGATAAATTACCCCTCACCATTCATCAGACGGTCAAAATTTTGTCATTCATCCACCCATCATCAAAATTTTTTGACTAAAATTCCATTCATCGTGATAGATGAATGGATTTTTTCATAAAATTTTGCAATTTTTTAACAAAAATCACAAATTTTGGAATTTTTGTTAAAAACCTTCTCTTTACCTCCCCTTTTTAACAAAAATTCAAAATTTGGAATTCAAAATTTTTATCATTTTATCATCATATTTTTTACTCACCAATAAAAATATCAATTCCGTAAAAAATTGTCAAAATGATAGGAGTGGTGATTTTCTTAGGCTTAGGCTTTCTTAGGATCCTTAGGCTTCTTAGAATTAGTATTATTAGACTTATTTTGTATTAACTACTGTATTTAGCACGATTTGTTGCTGATAATCTGAATCGCCTAAAGAATGTTTGTAGTAAGGCAATTGGTGAGAAAATGAAGGTTTGTTTTTCTTGTTGTTAATTAATAAAATATTGCTAATTTTATTAAGAAAAAGGAACCAATTGGTAATGATGAGGAATTGCCAAGAGATATTACCGAAGGACTAAGTGATTTGAAAATTGACAACCTTCAGCAATTGAACATCAACCAAATCAAGAAGCTTAGCACGTTTGTCGATCAGAAAATTGTCGAAACCAAAGAGTCCATGGAAAGTCTTGAAAATGAACGTAATGAGTTGTTAGTTCAAATCGGAAATATTGTCCACGAGTCGGTACCTATTAGTGATGACGAAGAAAACAATCGAACTGAACGAACTTTTGGTGATGTTACTGCAAAGAAGAAATATTCTCATGTAAAAAAATTATCATGACCCTTATTCAGGGAAGAGAGCGTGTATTGAAGCTAAAGGAAAAAAAATCGAAAACGTGCGCGTTCGAGAATCGATTGCGCGCATTTTCGATTCGTTAAAATGATTCCCTGAGCTTGATTTAAAGAAGTAATGATGCAAATAAAAAGATTTTTTAAAAATCACACAGGCAGGAAAATAAATTCATACCACATTTTCAATTTACTCTTACTCAAAATTTGCATAAAACATATAAGGTAATAGAAAAATCCATAGATGGTCGGTTTTCCAATGAAAATCCGAATTTTAGATAACTTTTTGCTTCAATACACACATCCCTGAATTAAGAAAGCGTTTTCACGCTTCGGGAATGCGCGCAATCGATTTTTTCCATTTTAGGTAGATCTAGTTGTTATGGTTGATGGCTTTGATGGAGATCGTGGCTCTTCGGTCGCTGGTGGACGTGGATTCTTCCTAAAAGGGCCAATGGTTTTCCTTCAACAAGCAGTAATCAATCTTGCTCTACGAATTCTCTCAACGAAAGACTTCGTTCCTCTTTACACTCCATTTTTTATGAAAAAAGAAGTGATGCAAGAAGTGGCCCAGCTTAGTCAATTTGATGAGGAGCTATATAAGGTAATCAATATTTTATGGTAAATGCTGGTGATAGAAATTTGCATAATGGAATGTAACTGATTTATCAGGGCCGCCAGTTGCGCTTTTTTAAAAAGAATTTGGCTTTACTTATAAAGGTCAATGATTTTTTTCATCCATGCTTTGCTTTTTGAAAATGGGTAGAAGGTTTAAAAAACATAAGGGTGCCCCTTATATTTTTTGTCAAAAAAATTTTATCAAATTTTTTAGGAAAACCCTTATGATTTTTCTAAAAAATATTTTAAAAATTATCTGAAAAAAGTGGTTTTTTATTATCAAAAATGACTATAATTTTCCATCAAAAATTGAAAATTTTCAATTTTATGAATTTTTCGATTTTTGAGTAATTTTTCAGATTAAAAATAAGTATATTTCAAAAAAATTTTCGGCTGCGGCGCTGGATTTTTCGTTAAATATAAGGATGTTAGCAAAAAATTTTTGACACGAAGAGCGTCGATCAAAAATCCAAATTGAAAAATCTGATGATTTTTTCGCTCCAAATGCTTTTTTGAGCGAGAAAAAAATGCTTTTTTTATGAATTGCCTATAACAGCAGTCCAGTGATTTAATACATGTGTATATCCAGGTTAATTTAGGTTGTCGGCAAAGGTTCAGAAGTAGCTGGTGAATCGGATGAAAAATACCTAATTGCAACATCCGAACAGCCGATTGCAGCATTCCATCGAAACGAATGGCTAAACCCAACAGAATTGCCATTGAAATACGCCGGTGTATCGACTTGTTTCCGTCAAGAGGTTGGAAGTCACGGCCGAGACACACGTGGAATCTTTCGAGTACACCAGTTTGAGAAAATCGAACAGTTTGTGGTGTGTTCGCCATTAGATAACACTTCATGGCAGCATTTTGATGAAGTTAGTTGGATGAGATTTTGCAAATATACGAATGAATTAAAAAATATGGGGTTGAATCCCGAGAGCGTCCATTAATAAATTTACAGGGTGCCCAATAAATCAAACTATGCGCAATTTTTTCAAGCTTTTAATTTTCAGANTGAAAAAAGAAGTGATGCAAGAAGTGGCCCAGCTTAGTCAATTTGATGAGGAGCTATATAAGGTTGTCGGCAAAGGTTCAGAAGTAGCTGGTGAATCGGATGAAAAATACCTAATTGCAACATCCGAACAGCCGATTGCAGCATTCCATCGAAACGAATGGCTAAACCCAACAGAATTGCCATTGAAATACGCCGGTGTATCGACTTGTTTCCGTCAAGAGGTTGGAAGTCACGGCCGAGACACACGTGGAATCTTTCGAGTACACCAGTTTGAGAAAATCGAACAGTTTGTGGTGTGTTCGCCATTAGATAACACTTCATGGCAGCATTTTGATGAAATGATCGCGAACGCTGAAGAATTTTGTCAGAAACTTGAGATTCCGTATCGCGTTGTTTGTATCGTTTCTGGTGAGTTGAATAACGCAGCTGCAAAAAAGTTGGACTTGGAAGCATGGTTTTCCGGTAGTGGTGCTTTCCGCGAATTGGTCTCTTGTTCGAATTGTCTTGACTATCAGGCGCGAAGACTGAAGGTTCGATTTGGTCAAACCAAGAAACTTGATGGCGAGGTGGACTATGTTCATATGTTGAATGCTACAATGTGTGCAACTACACGTGTCTTGTGTGCAATCATGGAAACAAATCAAACGGATAATGGAATTGTAGTTCCCAAAGCATTGCGCGAATTCATGCCACCACAATACCAAGAGCTCATTCCTTTCGTTAAGCCGGCACCAATTGAAGAGGAACAAGTGAAGAATCAGAAAAAGAAGGGTGGAAAATAAAAGACTTCCTTGGCTTTAATTATAATCAATATTTATGCGATTGTTAAAAATTCGTTGAAAGTTATTAAATTTTTGTTTGCTTTACAGGATGAGCCAAAAAAACCGTACTTTTGCGTTTTTTGGTGAAAAATTTCCAATTTTTTTCAAAAATCACCTATAAGGGGTATTTTCATGCGCGCAATCGATTTCTCGCATGAAAATAGCCCTTATAGATGATTTTTGAAAAAAATTGAAAATGTGTTTTCGCCAAAAAACGCAAAAGTACGTGTTTTTTTTTTTGGCTCACCTTGTATTTAAAAAATACAATGTTTATGCAAATGCAGCTTCGGTACTAGTTTGCTTTAGGGAGTCCACTTGAGGTTTTTTGTGACCGGAAATTTTTTTACTAAAAATGACCCATATCGGGGTAATTTTATGCGGGGAATCGATTATACGCATGTCATTTTTAGTAAAAAAATTTTTCGGTTCCAAAAAAACCTCAAGTGGTCTCGCTAAAGGAAACTAGTATCGCAGCTTCATACATTCAAGAATACAGATATATCTTTAAAATAGTATTTTTGAGTAGTACATTTTTAGATTGGCATGCTCCTTTTTAGAAATAGTTGGATCCCTTTAATCTAGGACATAAAATCGAATTTTCGAGAAAATAATTTATGTCCTAGCTAAAATTTGGGATAATTTATCAAAGCCCGGCATTAAACTTTTGACGAAATTTTAAAAATATTTTTGCTGCTGTCAACCCCTTAAAATATTTTTTAGATAAAAATAGCAAAAATTTTTAGAAATGTCAGTCTTCAAAATTTGGATAATATAAAATGTTACATTTACAGATTTTTTGGCTAAAAAATAATATAGACAAAAAGTACAGGGTGAGCCAAAAAAAAAAACCGTACTTTGCGTTTTTTGGTGAAAAATTTTCAAAATTTTTTTTGCATTTTCAAAGTTTTTTGATGTGTTCAATCGATTTTTCGCATTAAAATATCCCTTATAGGTGATTTTTGGAAAAAAATTTTCAAAATTTTTCACCAAAAAACGCAAGTACGGTTTTTTTGCTCACCCTGTATAGAATATTTTCAAACAACAAAAAATGCCAACACCAATGCCGCAATAAATCCCATAAGTACAATGGCGATGATTGTCCACATAAGTTGCGCTACTCCGCCACAACAAAATTGACAACATGGAGATGGTAGTTTCGATGCTTCAAGCTTTTTCTTTTCCAGCTTTGTTGCCTCCTTTATGGCTTTTCGGATGATCGCCGGATCGGGTGGAAGCGCCACAGTTGGAGGTGGTGGTGGTCCAGGACAAAAATACATGGGCAAACCATTCGTTGACATAGGAGGTGGATACCATAGTGGAGGCGGTGGTGGAGGTGGCATGAAGCCAGTCGGCATTATAGAGTGCATTTGAGGATCATAAAGCACAAGAGCACCATGCTGTTCACTCAAGTTGCTGACACTTCCTCTTCGTTGTGATTCTCTAAACAATACAATAAAGCCCCTCGAACTAAAACTTTGTTAGGATTGCNTGAGGATCATAAAGCACAAGAGCACCATGCTGTTCACTCAAGTTGCTGACACTTCCTCTTCGTTGTGATTCTCTAAACAATACAATAAAGCCCCTCGAACTAAAACTTTGTTAGGATTGCTAATTTTTCATGAACGTTCACTCAAAAAATGGAAGTAAAAACATCGAACTTCTACTTTCCGAAAAAAACCGAAAGTAAATTTTTCAGTCATAATTTGGTACTTTCCACTCCTACTTTATGTGAAATGAAACAGGCCCTAGGGTGTCACTAAATCGAGATTGACTATGTTTCGACAACCGCCAAAATGAAATTGTTTCGAATCACTCGGGTTTTATAGTCTTTCAAGACATCCCTGCGTGGTTGTATTTGGGAAAATTTCATACCGATTTTCCCGCCAACACGACCACGCAGGGATGCATTGCAAAAGTATAAATAGAGTCAAACTCGGTTTAGTGGCAACACGGAAATTTAGTTCAAAGTAGGCTAAATTTAGGTCAATTTATGCAAATTTTGATCATTTTTTTAATCAAACTTTGAACTAAATTTTCTTAAAAACGAAGAATTTGTTTGCAATCTATTCCCCGCATAGAACCCCCCCCCCTGAGGAGTCATTTTTATAACGATACGGTTGAATCTAAAAAAGCCACTTATTTTTCGAACGACCCAAATAGTATAAATTGATAACAATTGTTAATTTTTCAACTTTAGTTACACATTTTCTATACTGAAATTTTTCTAATAAAAATTTATAGTTTGAGGAAAGAAGTTGAATTACAAAATAGGTTAAGAATGTCATAAAAGGTCAATTTGTATTCGTTGCCTCTTAATTTCTTTTCAAGGTCATATATCTCAATAAAACTTTTAAAAGTATAAATATTTTTTTAAATATCACAATAGTTGGGGTGTGTGTATTGAAGCTAAAATATGAAAATCGCTTTAATACTCACTCTCCCTGAATCAGGGTCAGGGAAGCATTTTCAAGCTTCGGGAATGCGAGCAATCGATTTTTCGCATAAAATTACTCCTAGAAAAGTCATTTTGCAAAATTTCCAAAAATTTTTTCACAGGTGCTGCTGCAAAGTTCACCCCCCCCCCTAGACAAGATAGTAGAACCTCTTCTTATTGTTCTTTGATTTTTGTAGAATCTTAGTCTTTTGACAAAATGTCGTGAATAGAGCGTCGGATTTTGACTGATACGTTGACAGTGAAGTGGGTTAAGTGTGATCTGGCTCAGTGATTATACAATGATTGATAGCATGCAATTTTAAGATCGCTCCCTATTGCGGTCAAGATTCGCATTCTCAGCTCATCACATTGACATTGTTACGAGTAGTTGACAGTTAATTCCAAAACTGCAGAATGTTTCGGGTGATCCTACACATACGTGGGCAAGGTATTTTTCGAGCGAAGCGCGAAAAATTCGAGATTTTTATATGAAAAATACGAAATTGATCATCACAAAATGCATAAATCACCAAAAAATATTATTCAAATAACGAAAATCGCCAAAAAATTCGCATTTTTATATACGAAACTCACGAAAATTCGACCCAATTCGATTCCCAGATATCGTGGTTCCGGCCCTCCGATGACCCTTACAGAGACTGTGTCTTAATTTTTTGGGGAGATCATGTCCCCCCATTGCCCACGTACGATCCTACAGGCAACATTGTCACTGAAGTGAACGTTTTCTTCACTTTGAGTGAAATATTTATATATTTTATAAGACGATTTTTATCGATTTTTCCTACTCTAATGTGAGCTTTAATGAAAACCAACACACCTTCTACTATTTAAAGAAGGAGATTCGAAGGCAGATGGATTGAACTGTGATGGCGTTCGTTCGTCTGCTGATAATGAACCATTTGCAGCTTGATGATGCTAAAATAAGAAATTTAATGCATATATAAGCTAATGAAAATGTAGAAAAATTATTTTGAGACAACAACATATTACAAATTACAATTAAAAAGGTTTAAGAGCAAATTACAAAGATAATCTTAAAGGATCAGTCAAGTGGGAAAAAAGTTGCTCATTTTTGTTGATATTCGGAAAAAGTTCATGAAAAATGGAGCATTTTTTTACAGCATCTTCTGAATCGTAGTAGTTTTCAAGAAAATTTTCATGAAAAAATTCAAAAAAGTTTGTGTATTACAACGAAAACATGAACACAAATTCAAAATTTCAAACGCAATTTGCTCGAAAACTACTACGATTCAGAGCATGCTGTAAAAACAAAAAATGCGCCATTTTTCATGAACTTTCCGAATATCAACACAAAAAAACTTTTTTCAACTTTTTTCCCAGTGGACAGATCCTTTAAGAGAAAAGGATAGCTTACATACCAATGAAAAAGTAACAGAAGGAGAACCTGAGCCAGCTGAATTTTGGAGATGATCTTTACGCCTTGACCTATCCGGAACTGGTGGAGAATCTGTCTTTGACGACATTAATAGGTCCTCAAAAATGAATATGAAAGCCGAGAATCGTAGATCAGGAATGAGATTTTGTTCAATCAACTAAGCAAAGAAATTATGACATAGAAAGAACAGTGTCCGTGGATGTTCTTGATGAGCCAGTGAAGTGGAATGATCGGCTGTTAGTGTCCGGTCCGACTTCTTCTTCTACTGACAGAGAAGACCAATCGAAACCGTTTCTTCATGAGCCAAACAGTCTTTTTCTTTTCACCTAATTTCCGTCTTTTGTCTTGGCGAACGTGTGTGTGGTTCTTGGGAGAAGAACAGCGGTCAGCCATGATGGAATAGCCTAGATTCCGCTATTTTCTTTCATATATCTTCGAATGACAACTTATGTTGGAACGGAATGGCAACTTTTCCGACCAATTCATATAAAGACAGGGATGCCAGGAAAAATTTTTTCAAAGTCAGCAAAATGTGGCGGGACGTTTTAGATAAAATGTAAAATCGATTTTTTTCTAATTTTGGCAAGAAGTTGTTGGGCATACTTTACTTGTTATATGTTTTTGGTTTGGGTGTCTGAAGCTTCGTTGCGGAGAAAAATGAAAAAATAATAAAAATTTGAAAAATGCAACAAAAAAATTGACGCACAAGGGAATCGAACCAGTCTTTCGAATGTCAGGCGAGTCATTTGCCACTCGACCATAAATGCTATAGTCAAAAATTTTTTTGTCTACCACGAAACTTTTTATTGAATCAGGCAATGTGTACATTGAAATGGAAAAGAAACGTGGATCCTTATATAACTTGTTTGATGCATCCCTGCGTGGTCATATTGACGGGAAAATCGGTGATGAAAATTTCCCGCCAATATGACCACACAGGGATGCATCAAAAAAGCTATATAAGGATCCACGTTTCTTTTCGTTTCAATGTACTCGTTGCCTGATTCAATAGAAAGTTTAGTGGTAGCCAAAAAAAAAATTTCGACTATATTATTTTGAGATATTCAAATTTAATCAAGTTGTAATTGTAGAAAGTTTTCGTGCCAATATCTCCGCAACGAAGCTTCAGACACCCAAACCAAAAACATATTTAAAACAAGTAAAGTATGCCCAACAACTTCCTGCCAAATTGAAAAATTCGTCAAAAGTTGAAAAATTCGTTAAAAACTGAAAAATTCGTCAAAAATCGAAAAATGATTCAAAATCGAAAATTCATCAAAAATCGAAAAATTCGTCAAAAATCGAAAATTCATCAAAAAACTTACTCAAAAATTCTTTATATTCGAAAAAACACTGCCGAGCCCCCTAACTTTTGTCAAAAGTCCCATAACTTTAGCACCCCCCCCCCACATCAATAACATATAAGAAAAATGATAGAGTATCAGAAAAATAATATGATAACTTGAATGGTAAAACTACTTAANCCCCCTTTAAGAGATGTTTTTATTGTATACTCGGTTAGTGAATGCAAACGCCGTTGGAATTGGCTACAACGAAACCCCTGATTCAAAGATTTCATTGTAATAAACAAAAAAGAAAACGTCTCTTAAGTTGTAGTTAGGCATACCTGTTTAATCAAATCAAACAAAGTTGCTCTTAAAGGCGTCGACCGTGGTCGTGGCACAGCAATTGTCGCGGCTGTCAAACGTTGATTACGTGCCGCAGCGACACGCGCTACTTGTTCGGATAATTCGCCAATCTGTGGTCCAATTCCCATTAAATTCCCACCCATTGGGTTTTGCTCACTACGCATTCGTAATCGAACAGGGATTGTCCCAACAACAGGAACTGGATAAATATAGTGTACTGTGCCGGCGCTAATGGTTCCACGAGTTCTAGTTAGCCTTGAAGCTACAGTTCCTTGTTGAACTTCAGAAGTCGATGGTGGAGTTGACAAATGTACAGGCATCATTCTAAGAAATAATAGCTCTCATTTTGGAAATTTATGAAGCTCGCATTAAACCACGCCGAGAACGTGGAAATCTAGGTAATTGTTTAAATTGGGCAAAAGTTTTCGAACCCAACCGGGATTCAAACCCGGATCTCCTGGCTACCGTCCAAGTGCACTACCATTGTGCTACCGAGACCTACAACTGATGCCCGTTAATGTACCATTAATCGATCGGATGGCACACACGTGTTAATCACAGTATGAGTAGTGGAAAATACACCGCCAAGTGTTTACCAATTAACGGGTATCAATTGTAGGTCTCTTTAGTACAATGGTAGTGCACTTGGACGGTAGCCAGGAGGTTCGAGTTCCGGTCGGGTACGAAAATTTTTGCCCAATTTCAAAAATTACCTAAGAAATAATAAAGTCTGTTTTTTTCGTAAATACCCAGTTGCGGATTTTTGAAAAACTCGATTTCAAATCTTTTCGTTTCAATACTTAAAAAAATTGCATTCAGGCAATTATAGTAATACTTTTTGAACAAATTTAGACCAAAATTAACGCAATTTTCAAAAAAAGCAGTCCGTGTCGTTGAAATATAGGCTCTGAGGAATTTTTTAAGCCCAAGATCATAGAAAATGGATTTACTAGAGCAGAGGAGAGGCATTTTGAAAATTGCGTTAATTTTGGTCAAAATTTGTTCAAAAAGTATTACTATAATTGCCTGAATGCAAGTTTTTTAAGTATTGAAACGAAAAGATTTGAAATTGAGTTTTTATAAAATCCGCAATTGTGTATTTGCGAAAATACACAGACTTTAATTATACTCTTAATTAAACGCACTATGTGTGTCTGTCTGTTTGTGCTATCTCCGACACTTTAAGTCCAATTCTGTCACGGTCTATACCAATCGATAGGGCTCGGTGAGAGAAGAAAAATGATACCAAGATCATGGGGGTATCCCATTCAAGAATAATTTTTTAGCCCCATATCACGTTTAACTAAAGGAATATTTCAATTTAATGAAAACAAGTAATGCGCCGTCATGGCCGAGTGGCGAAAACTCTTAAAGGAGGACTTGCGGCTACTTCCTCGAAAAAATATTCGAATCAAATTTCTTACAAAAAAATTTCGACTTTTGAGCAAAAATTCAATTTTTGAGAAAAAAAATTCGATTTTGCAGCAAAATTCAATTTTGAACAAAAAATTAGGTTTTTGAGAAAAACATTCATTTTCGAATTTTTGCTCAAAAATTTAGAGGATCATGAAAAATTTTCGGAACTCGGGACTTGCGCCAATCGATTTCTCGTGCCCGAAAACCCCCAAGTACCAAAAATTAACCAATTTGGAGAAACAAATTTTCGGAGATCCCTAGGGCCTCAAACAGTACCCTCCCCCCTTTAACACCTCAACAAACGACTTTTCTGAAAAATTACAACTTTGTAGAACATCACTTTTCGTGAAAAGTCGATTAACACCTCAACTAAAACTGAAAAAATACAAACAAATTGATGGTATAAAAGAGTATAATTACTCGATTAGAAAAATGAAAACAAAAAGAAAGTTTTTTTGACAAAGAGCGAGCTCGACGAGAGTGATTCGGCTATAAATGAGATCAACGAAAGCTCATAGAAATGCGCGAGTGGTGCCTCTTAAGGAAGCCTAAGCTCAATACTTCCATGTTTGCACGAAAGCGAGACAGCGCTCACAGCAAGTAGGTGATCGAATGGGCGAAGATAGAACTTGTCTAAAATGTCGAATAAGCCAGCCACTTGAAGGAACTATAGCTCAACTTATGATGGCTAATTTGGTTATGTACCGGAACACAGTGTAATAAATTGTGCAAAAAAGTTGCGAGAAGAAAAATTTGAGATGAGCGCACATAAAATATTTACTTTGAAAATTCACGTAAAAAATTCTTCAAATTTTGAAAAATTCGTCAAAAATGGCAAAATTTGTCGAGAGGCGCCATTTATACTTCCGTCGTGTAGCGACGCGTCGTACGACCGAACTATAAACTAAACGCTGTCGTACGACATGATGTACAACGTGTGGTATGACATGTCGTACGACACAAAAATGCACTGTCGTGTTGCGACACGGTAGAACTATAAATTCCGCCAGACGCTAATATTTCTGGAAATTGGAAATATTTCCAAATGTTTTCGTTTCAATACACAGATTTTCCTTAAAGATTTCCTGCTGTGCTACCAATATTTTTTTATAATGTTCTTCCGGGCGTTTGCCAAAAGGGGAGGGGGGGGG
>OZJO01002671.1:0-13954 GCA_900406225.1 Acrobeloides nanus | reverse complement strand
AAAAACAAGGCTCTACATACAGTGTATACGGTGAAAAATAATCTCCTTTCTAGAAACAATCGAGTTTATGCTGCACCAAATGAATTGCAGCCATCAAGGACATAGTAGAAGTCAAGTTCAGCAGTACACAATATTCTAGGATATATAGGGGAATTTCACAACAGATTATGTTTTTATTATCATGTTGTTGCCAATATATGCCGAAAATGGAAAAAATGTGAAAAAAAGTGAATTTTTGTGATTTTTCGACCAAATTTTCGCCAAAAAATTTTTATTTTTTTTCTAAATAACCCTATGGAGGTTTTTCTATGGCTGGAATCGATTGTGCGCATTGAAAAATCTTGAAAACGCTTGCCTGGCCCCAAATCAGCCCAAAAACTATAAAAATTGCAAAAGGGTTATTTTAGAAAAAATATATAAAATTTTTTTGGCTAAAATTTGGTCGAAAAATCGCAACAATCCACTCTTTTTTTAGCCACCCTGTATATTAAAAATATTTATTGATTATACCCTGTTCGGGATAAGATACACAATTAGTATAAAACGGAGCTTGTGTTAGCTTTTGAAAATTGGATCTGGTCTTATACTTCTCCAAACACATCTTCAAAAAACTAATTAACTCATCTGATATTTCTTTACCTAAAATTGCGCACTGTTAGGGTGCGTTCAAGCATGTTGAAAAAGTCGTCGAAAAGAAACATTTTTCAACAACTTTTTACAACTTTTCGACAACTTTTCAACAACTTTTCAACATGCTTGAACGGACTCTTAAGCACAAAAAATTGCATTTTTGTGATTTTTTACACAAATTTTTACCCATAAATTTTAAAATTTTGTTTTGAATCGTTAACGTTGCCGAGATAATCGCGTTTGAAGATGGCGATTTTTGAAATCTGTGTATTACAACGAAAACATGAACGCAGTGAAAATTCGTCCCTGAATCAATAAAATTTGTGTATTGATGCGAAAATTCAAAATTTGGCGGTTTCGTAAGTCAATGAAAAAAGAAAAAATTTTTAAATTTTCGCGTCAATACACAACTTTTATTGATTCAGGGACAAATTTTCACTGCGTTCATGTTTTCGTTGTAATACACAGATTTCAAAAATCGTCAACTTCACACGCAATTATATCGATAACGGTAACGATTCAGAACATGCTGTAAAAACAAAAAATGCTCTATTTTTCATGAACTTTCCGAATATATATAAATTTTCATAGTGTTTTTTCCGAGTGGACAAAAAGCGCAAAATTCCTGTTTTTTTGTCGGTAATATACCTTCTAAACTTGTTCGCATGTAATCTTCAGTATTGAGATTTTTAATCTTCTCCATTAGTATTATTAACATGTTGATTGTTTGGCCATTACTAATTCCATATGGGAGTTTGCTAGTGAGCATTTCTATCAAAGTAATACCGAGACTCCAAGCATCGCATCAGCTGTCATATTTTTCATTTTCAGTCATTTTGAAACGTTCCGGTGCAACATACAGTAATGTGCCAACAAAAGTTGAAGCTAAACTATTTTCAAGAATTCTTGATTCACCAAAATCGCAGAGAGCAACTTTTCCATTTGTCTTGACCAAAATATTCGCGGGTTTCACATCTCGGTGCATAATCCCATTTTCTTCCATAATGCAAAGTGCGTTGGTGATACAAACGCAAATGTATCCAAGTAGCTCTTCTGGCATGCGCCTAAATTTTTTATGGATTTGTCCATAAAATACTGTTAGCGACATGTCGAACAACTCCATGCAAATCAGAGCACTACATTCATGCAAGCAAAATCCATATAGCTGAACAATATTTTTTACTTCAACTAATTTTTTATGAATTTTGATCTCTTGAAGCAACTTGTTCATTTTTTGTGGATCATGATCAGTAAGAGGAATTGAAACAGATTTGATTGCCATATAAGTATCAGATGGTTCATGGTAAAATTTTCTGACTACATTTCGAGTGTTGGCTAAAATATCAAATTCTGGTGGGCAAACTATTTCCAAGTCCATCATGTTAAATGGGAAAATTGTGCCCTCTTTGGTAAATTGTAAAATAATGAGTGCAGAGTCATTTGAACATCGCTAAAATAGTCGAGATATGACGTCCCCTATGAAAAAAACCTTTAAAAATTGAAAAAATTTAATAGGGGTACCCCAACTTTTTTTGTTTCCTGCACCCCTACACCCTACCTACTAACTTTTACCGCATATCAATCCTATTTACCGTTCCCGAGAGCTCGTGGTAACGGGCTCTCGGGAACTGTAAATCTGAGGGTGAAACTAAGAGCGCAGATTTCTATGTGAGGTTGCTATATTTTTTAAAGAATACATAAGAATATTAAAAAGTTGCGCATCAAACCAATGTGCCTCAGGCACGAAATTTTCTGAAAAATACAGAGTGTTCAAGCGTGAGTTCCCCGATAAGAAAATTCGATTTTTTCTGGTTTTTTACTTTGACTATAGTTTTTCACCAAAATTTTTTTATTTTTTAACAAAAAAATCCAAATTTGACATTTTTTAAACCAAAAGTTCTTCATTTTCTGAACATTTTCAACATATAAACAAGCATTTTTCAATAAAAAAATTCGCCTGCGGCGCTGGTTATTGCATTGAGTCAAGGATTTCAACCAAATTTGTCGAAAATTTCTGAGCGTTTTCCGCCTAAAAACAAGCATTTCTCAAAATTTATTAGTTTTTTATATGAAAATACTCGTTTCTGGGGTTTTTCGATGCGGAGAATCGATTGCGCGTATCCCCGAAGCTTGAAAATACTTCCCTGATGCGCACAATCGATTCCCCACATCGAAAAACCCCAGAAACGAGTATTTTCATAAAAAACTAAAAAAGTTGATCTTCGCTTTAATATACTGACCCTGAATCAGGGGCAAGGAAGCATTTTCAAGCTTTGGGAATGTGCTCAATCGATTCCCCATCGAATTACCCCTAAATAGGACCATTTTTAGGTAAATAATTGTTGGGTATAAAATTTATGAAAAAATGGTAAAGTGGAACTTTTTTGTGTCACCCTGTAAATTAGTGCAAAAATATTAAAACTTCTATATAAAAAATAAAATAATTATTACTGTTGTAATCATATTGTTTTTTATTTGGCTCTTAGGTAGTTGAGTTAGATATGAGTTGGAATTATTTGGATTCGGTGGGTTATACTGAACATTCACACTTTTTACAATTCTTTGTATCAAACAATATTATAAACAAAAGGGATAAAATCAAGAACAATACAGTAGTTATTCCAAGAATTAAAGTAATTAAGCGTTGATTGGCTGGTTTAGCTATAGAAGTTTTTTTCGTCAAAGATTTTTTTCCGTTATAAAATTTTTCCGATTGAATCAGGAATTAAAAGAAGAATTGTTTATTGAAACGAAAAAAATTTAAATTCTTTGAAAGAATTTTTTAAATACGAACTACAATATGAATACGAACTACAAACTATATCAGAATTTTTAAATTTCTTTCAAAGGATTTAAATTTTTTTCGTTTCAATAAACAATTCTTCTTTTAATTCCTGATTCAATCGGAAAATTTTATAACGGAAAAAAATCTTTGACGAAAAAAACTTCTATATCTTCATACCATAAAGAAAAGTGGATCATGAACATATTTAAACTCTTTATTTTAATTCTTGACAATCGACGCTTTTTTATCAGTCTTAGGCGAGGAAAATTATCTGAAAAGTATGTTGTTTTATCAGAAAAGTACGTTGTTTTATTTAGAAAACAATGTGTTCTAAATAAAACAACGTGCTTTACTTGTGATATAAAGTTTGTCAGATTGATAATTTGCATAAATTTTTTAAATTTAAAAGAAGGGGGGTCCAGACTATGGTCGAGTAGGAAAATTTGTTTAACAAGTGACCCTCTAAGGGTAATTTTATGCGAAAAATCGATTGCGCGCATTCCCAAACCGTGAAAATGCTTCCTTGACCCTGATTCAGGGAAGAGGTCGGTGTATTGAAGCGAAAATCAATTTATTTACGTAAATACGTACCCTTCCCTGAATCAGGATCAAGGAAGCATTCTCACGCTTCGGGAGTGCGCGCAATCGATTCCCCGCCTAGAAAAACCTAAGAATCGACGGTTTTCTCATAAAAATCCGAAAGTGTTTGATTTTCGCTTCAATACACCGATTTCCCTGAATCAGAGTCAAAGAAGTTTTTTCATGCTTCGGGAGTGCGCACAATCGATTCCCCGCATAAAATTACCCCTAAGGGGTTACTTGTTAAAAAATTTTTTGACATTTTTACTTCGGCATTTTTATTCCTGTTAAGTGCGCCTCCCCAGGCGTAGTAGCTCCAAAAATTTAAACGTGTTTGTGTATTGAAGCGAAGAGATTGTGAAAACATTTTTAAAAATTTGGGTAAAGATTAGTGTAAAAAATCACAAAAATGCAATTTTTTGTGCCTAACGGTGCACAATTTTAGGTAAAGAAATATCAGATGCGTTATATAGTTTTGTGAAGATGTGTTTGGAGAAGTATGAGACCTAGATCCAATTTCAAATGCAATAAAAGCTTTATTTTATACTAATTGTGTATCAATATTATGTGCTACTGAACTAGAATTCTACTATGTCCTTGGTGGCTGCAGTTCATTTGGTGAAGCATAAACTTGATTGTTTCTAGGATTATTTTTCACCATATATACCGTATGTAGAGCCTTGTTTTTTGGAGCATTAATGACCATGTTAAAAACTGCTTTTCGGAGAGATGCGTTAAAGAATAAATAGATTAATGGAGTATCACCTTAAAGGACCAGTCCACTTTTGGGGAGTTGATGCCATGTGATAGTTCGCAAAATTTGGGGCATTTTTTTATCATTTAAGCTTTCGAGGTAGTTTGGATAAGCGCTTTAATAGGTTTAATAGATAGTTATTAGATTGCTGTTCAGGCCGGTTAAACCTGAGTATTATTCAAGTATTGAGAACCCTAAGCATTATCATTGATTACGGGCTGCAATTGTTAAACGTGGACACACAGCATGGACACTTCACTACTTAGATGCTTTTCCCACATAGGGTGTCCGCTGAGAACTGAGCACACAGCTCTGCACGAGGAGAGAGCACCTCAGCTCTCGATAAACTGGCCTTGCGCTTTGAAAAGGTTGCTTATATAGTCGATGCTGTCGACCGCTTTTGTTCCACTTTGTTTGGTTTATGCTTTAGTTTTACTTGCCGAGAGAGTTCTGAGAATTTGTGTGTTGACCAGTCATGGTCTATCGAACGACTATTTCGTAGAATCTTCTCTCGTTTTCACTGTTTTTGTGTTGTGCCGCACTTTGCCTAGCTGTTTGTGTTTGATAGAACTGTATGATTTCTCTGATCGCCTGTTATGACTTTGATAAAGCGTTATTGTTTGTTGGACTTGATTCACATTTTCGTCAAGTCGTCGTTCGCTGGTGGACATTAAGGGTCGCCACAAGCTATCGTGTCCCCACAAGCAACGACACAAGCTATCGTACGAAGTCATCATACGAGTGTAAAATATGTCATTGCAAAAGCTTAAAAACTTGAAAATAACCATAAATATGCAAATTAAACAATTAAGTACCAATTAACAACCTCAATAGTTTCGCTCATAACTTTTAGATTTTCAAGTAGTGCCGTAAAAGAAAAAAAATGCCCCAAATTTTGCGAACTATCACATGGCATCAACTCCCCAAAAGTGACTGGTCCTTTAAATTCATCAATTGTAGAAAATTAATAAATGGTTAAAATAAGGCTTTTGTCCGAGTGGAGTGGTTATTTAGAATTGTGTTTTACCGTGTATACTAATCCACCCAATTTGAGCAATAACTTCAAGAAAATTTGGAAGAGAATAAAATTGAAGGTATGTATAAATGATTGGTGCAAAGAACATTTCAGCACATATACACACTGCTTGGAGTGTCATCTAAATTTTCAAAAACGAAACATAGTTTTATCAAAAAATTTCTCAGAAATTTTACCAATTTTTGCATTTTTGAGATATTTGTTGTTTGATGCATGAAAGTTTTGACCTTTAGTACAACAACTAGACACGAATAAAATAACAATTGTAAAGTAGCTACCGTAATGTTATGAATAACAGATACTTGAAATTGTTGGAACTAAAATTTATACAGGGTGTATCAAAATAACGTTGTAAAAACAAAAACACTAATTTTACGCATTTTTTAAATTTTACTTCATTGCGACTCTATAATTGATTTTTTAAGTTAAAATGGTAAACTTATTGAAGGAATTACGCCCAGCCATCCTACGCATGCATTCTTTTGGCCATAAACAGCAAGAAATTGTCGATGCATTGCATATTTCACAACAATTAGTAAGCAAAGCGATTATCCGTAGAACCGTCGAAGATCGCCCAGGAAGAGGAAGAAAGCGCACGGCAAGAACGCGAGAAAACATCCTTAAAATCAAGAGGAAGATCAGCGAAACTCGAGCAGTCGAAAGAACTGCGCAAGAAAAATGGCACATGCACATCGGATATCACCCATGTCTGTTCATCGAATTTTGGCCGAAGAATTGAAGCTCAAGTCATGGAAGCCGCTGAAGCGACACGATTTGACAAAGAAAAATCGAGATTGCAGAAAAGTCCGCGCGCCTTTGTTGTTAAACCGATTCAAAAACAACCGACATCGACTCTTGGTGTTTTCTGATGAAAAGCCATTTTGCATCGAACAGGTAGGCAGCTTCGTTTGTCTTTTTACCCCTGAATTTTTTCAGGCTTCAAACGCTCAAAATGACAGAATTAGGTCAAAGGAGAAGCCACCAACCGATCAGCATATGATTTCACGAAGTCTGCATCCTGAGTGGGTGCACATTTGGGCATGCATCACCCTGGTTGCTAGAGTAGTTGACAGCTGGCCTGGTCTTCTACAAGCTTGTATTGACGCAGGAGGATATATTGAATAGCGTTTTGTTTTTTAAAATTTATGTTAATGTTGTTTTGTTACAATAAAGTTTATATTGAGATTTTTGTTTTTATAACGTTATTTTGATACACCCTGTAGAGGCCTAATGTAAAGCTTTTTTCCTGCCTTCGGTAGGGCCAAAATATAAGGTGTAGTCATTTGGTTTTCTTGATTTCTTCTAGAATATTTGGGGGATAGAGGAGAAGGTGAAACCCTCTCCTCTAGTGACGAACCCGACCCCCTCCCGAGGAGAGTCGCTATATCGAGGTTTGACTGTAGTATTTTTGAGAGGAAAAAAGGCTTATGAAACGAACGAATATAAAAGTGTTTACTTCATAGTAATTCTCCATTCCCTCGATTTCTACAAATGGATCGGTATAGTAAACATATCTTTTTGTGTTGTATATATATGGTAGATGAAATCCGGAAATAAGAGTATATATTATTGGTATAACTACCCAGATATAGACTCGTTTTCCACCAAAAACAATTTTCGCTACTTCTGGGAAGCACATCTCCAAAAACCGATTAAATGCCAAAATAACACAAGTTAATGTGACACCATAAAAACCGGCTAAAAGATTTATTTGAGAACCGAAAGCCGAGCGCTGAACAATCTATGAGCGGAGGACATGAGCTCCGAGTTTTACGTGTAAAATGAAAAGAAGTAATTTTGAGAAAGGTATCCCCCAAAAAGATGTCGATCGTATATTGACACGAAAACCCTGAATTTGGTTTCGTTCTAAAAAATTACCCCCCTTGACCCTCCGAAATTTTCGAAAATCTTTCACTTCTCCTATCCTCTTAGTTTTGTCTCTGTAGGTTTCAATTTCTGTTTCCAAGATCGTGTGAACACGTTTATACAGTGTGAGATAAAAAAAAGTGGCTTTTTTATAGAATTTGTTAAATTATAACAACCTACAGCATGCAATAGCACCAACAAAGAAGAAAAAAGTAGGGTTGCTACAAAAATGTGCTCCCAATATACACTGGACTCCAGTAATAATGGCATTACAAAGAACAACGAACAAATCAATAATCCCAATCAAAACCATAAATTTGTAGCACGAAAATTTTATAAATTCTTTTTTGAGCATGGCGAGTATGAAGGGGATGTATACGAGCTAAAATGTACTACTCATCAACTTGAAAATTAAAGGACAAGTCGACTCGGGAAAAAGTTGCCATAATCTGTATGTATTCGAAAAGTTCGTGAAAAATGGAGCATTTTTTGTTTTTACGGCACCCTCTGAATCGTTATAGTTGTTGAGATAATTGCGTGTGAAGTTTCGTCTGTGTATTACAACGAAAACATTTGCCTGATTCAATCAAAACAAGAAATATGAGCATCTAGGAAAAAATCAGTATAGCATTTTTCTCAGCTCAATGAGACGAATAAAATGACACCAAAATTATTCAGTTTGAAAACCATTTTGGGTTATTGAAACGAAAATTTCAAATATTTTCGTTTCAATAACCCAAAATGGTTTTCAAACTGAATAATTTTGGTGTCATGTAGATATTCGAAAAGTTCGAGTTGAGAAAAATGCTATACTGATTTTTTCCTAAATGCTCAAGGTTTCTTGTCAATAAACAAATTTTGATTGAATCAGGAATTTGAAGGCAAATGTTTTCGTTGTAATACACAGACGAAACTTCACACGCAATTATCTTAACAACTACAACGATTCAGAGGGTGCCGTAAAAACAAAAAATGCTCCATTTTTCACGAACTTTTCGAATATCTACAAATGATGGCAACTTTTTCCGAGTCGACTGATCCTTTAAATCACAACTCCGAAAATCGGTCGGATACGCATTTTTATTGGACAAGTTAGGTTTTTTGATCCTGGTCTGAACATCCTCCCACCGATATAAAAAAAATTCAATCTGAACAATTCTTCAACAACCTAATATATACCTCATAAATAATCCCAATAGTGGTATAGAAAATTCCTAATGGGACATTAGGATGTCCAACAGCATCCCATTCTGATTGGTTTTTAAGCGAACAATTTTTTACATATAAATCTCTCCAGTGATCATTATCAAAGAAAAACATCCAAAACCCCATGGTTTGTTTACAAGGGACACTATCAATTTGCTACTTCGATTTTGCCGAAACCGTGCTAAAAAAATTCCTCGTACCCGACTTGATTATAAAATTTTTTGGAATTATCGGCCCATACGGCTTCTTGACCGAGATATGAGCGTTTGAAGTTTATAATCAAGTACTTATTAATTTTGCCTGAATCAATAATGGTTTGCATATTGAAACGAAAATATCAAACATTAGAAAATTCAAAATTTACCGACTCGCTTGGGACGAGCGATAACTCATTGAATTCCTTATGGTCTCTGAAATTCAATGAGCTATCGCTCGTCCCAAATTTTGAATTTTCTAATGTTCGATATTTTCTTTTCAATATGCAAACCTTGATTGATTCAGGCAAAATTAATAAATACTTGATTATAAACTTTAAACGCTCATATCTCGGTCAAGAAGCCGTATGGGCCGAAAATTCCAAAAATTTTATAATCAAGCCGAGTATGAAGAATCTTTTGAGCCCGGTTTCGGCAAAATCGGAGTGGGCAAGTGTTAGATTTTTTTAGCAAAAGAAAAAATAGACACACACAAAATAAATGTATATAATTCGTTTCACGAGGACATCAGAAAAATTTTGCGGAAGAGTGGTCAAGTGGTTAGGGCGTCGGTCCAAGGATCTGAAGATCGTGAGTTCGATCCCGCCAGGGGCAAAAACTTTTCCTTTGGTTGAAATTTGCTAAAAAATTTTGCCCTACCGTTTTTTGATGCGGGGAATCCATTTTTGATGGAATTTGGACCTATTTTTCGATGAGAAACCGAGATATAGAACGATTTTTTGGTGTTTTCTTCGAGTTTATAGTGAAAAATGCGTTTTTTAGCACCCCCGGGTTCTATATCTCGGTTTCTCATCGAAAAACAGGTCCAAATTCCATCAAAAATGGATTCCCCACATCAAAAAACGATAGGGCAAAAATTTTCAGCAAGTTTCAACCAAAGGAAAAGTTTTTGCCCCTGGCGGGATCGAACCCGCGACCTTCAGATCCATGGACCGACGCGTAAAAAAATCGAATTTCCAAAAAGTTCTCCAAATCGGCTGATTTTTTGTAGTCGGGGGTTTTTCGACATGAAGAACTCGAATCTGAAGGAATTTTTGGATTTCGATCATGGGAAGTTACCCCATAAAGGGTACTCCCTCAAAAGTTTTCGTTATGAAAATAGCTTTAATCAGTATCAGGATAATTTTTCATGCCTTGAAAATGCGTGCAATCAATTCGCAACATAGAAAAACGTCTTTGCAGCCGGTTTTTCGGCGAAAATCTGACCTTTAGTCCATTTTCGCTTCAATACACTCATCATTTTCCCTGAACCAAGGTCAAGGTAGCATTTTCAAAATTCGGGAATGCGCGCAATCGATACTTCGCATAGAAAACCCCACTTCGGCGTCATTTTTATAAAGGTTCGATGAGATCTGCAAAAGTTTAAAATTTTCCTAACTACCCAATATAAGCTACATGGAGTATGGTTTAGATTCTGCGTTGCTTGAATAAGTGTTGACTTATTCAAGTGAACCAGATTTTGTATGTTGAAAAAAGTTCGTTAAATAATTTTTTAAGCCGTACTCTATGATCTTTAGTTCACTTTCGCTTCAATACACACTCTTATTTCCCTGAATCAGAGTCATGGAAGCATTTTCACGGTTTGTTAATGCGTGCTATCGAGCTATAGCTTGATTCTCCGAATACTAGTCTGAACCACTTTCATCAAACTCGTTGGGCTCAGATTGACCTTTTTATAGGTCAATCTAAGCCCATCGAGACATCTATGATAGGTTTTAGTGCCAAAAACGACATTTTTGGGGGTCGGATTTTAAGGAGTTTTTTTAGAAAAACGTAATTTTATCAGCAAAAAAAATAATGTTTTTGGGAAAGTTAATATACCATTATGTAGCGCAGATCACCAGCTTCCCAACGCCACCTTGATTGTAAAAATCGGATCTAATTAAGGTACACTTTGTCCATTAAAACTTTTGGGTAAAAAATGGCAATATGGCCAAATATCCCATATCCATATCTCCGGAACCTACGGGGCTATTTCCAACGGTGATTTTTACTTACTCACCAAGTATATAAAAAAACATTTCAGGTCGAGGACGGGCGAGAACTTTTCTGCAATGTCGCCCGGCCATTGGGTCCATCTTCGACTTTTCAAGAAAGTGTCTCTTAAAGTATGAATATAAACAAGATTGTTTCATGCACTAAATTTTATGCACTTGCGCATTAAAATTTTTCGCAAAAATGAACAACAGATCTGTTTGATTTCTGTGTTTGATGAAAGTGGTTCAGACTTGTATTCGGAGAATCACTATAGCTCGATTGCACGCATTACCAAACCGTGAAAATGCTTCCATGACTCTGATTCAGGGAAATAAGAGTGTGTATTGAAGCGAAAGTGAACTAAAGATCAGGTACATAGAGTACGGCTTAAAAAATTATTTAACGAACTTTTTTTCAACATACAAAATCTGGTTCACTTGAATAAGTCAACACTTATTCAAGCAACGCAGAATCTAAACCATACTCCATGTAGCTTGACATTTTGGGAATTAAGACATAGAATAAAGTTTTTATCACTCGCCGAGACGAATCCAATGACACCAAAATTATTGAATTTGAAAAATGTTTTGGGTTATCGAAACGAAAGCCCTGACTCATGTTTTCGTTTCAATAACCCAAAATATTTTTCAAATTCAACAATTTTGGTGTCATTTTATTCGTCTCGGCGAGTTATAACAACTTTATTCTATGTTTGAATTCCCAAAATGCCAACGTTGTGAATTTTATAATGTTTGTGTTAAAAATCGTTTCAATAAGCAATCTGGTTTTGCCTGAGTGCAAGCTTGTTGTTTTTATTTTCGTTTCAATGTTTAAACTTATTTGAAAATTTTGTCACAAGTTTGTTTCGCTCATAACTTTTAACCGTTAGATTTTCAAGTAGTGCCATAAAAGAAAAAATGCTTCAAATTCTGCGAACTAGAAGCACACAATATTCTAGGGTGACTAAAAAAGGTGAGTTGTTGTGATTGTTCGACCAAATTTTCACCAAAAAAATTTTTTCTAAAATAACCCTATGGGGGGGGGGTTTCAATGAGAGGAATCGATTGCGCGCATTGAAAAATCTTGAAAATACTTCCCTGACCCCAAATCAGCCCAAAAAACCATAAAAAATTGCAAAAGGGTTATTTTAGAAAAAAATTTTCGGCTAAAATTTGGTCGAAAACCGCAACAATTCACTCTTTTTTTAGCCACCCTGTATATTAAAAATATTTATTGATTATATCCTGTTCGGGATAAGATACACAACTAGTATAAAACAAAAATTGAGTTAGCATTTGAAAGTTGGATCTGGTCTCATACTTCTTCAAACACATCTTCACAAAACTATATAACGCTTCTGATATTTCTTTACCTAAAATTGTGCACTATTAAGCACAACAAATTGCATTTTCGTGATTTTTTACACTAATTTTTACCCACAAATTTTTAAATTTTGTTCTGAATCGTTAATAACCAAAACTTTAATTCGTCAATTTTTTCGATTTTGCCCCGCCGTGTTTACCTTGTGTCTATATCAGTGCAAGCAGTTGTATTATAACACAGAATACTGCATAAGAATACAGCTTAAAGAGCAAATAAGAGCATTTGTGAGCAGCTGTATAAATAGATTTAGTGCAAAATCCATTTGATGCTTACGCTGTACATTTGATACCCATATTGTACATTTAAGAGGCAATATCTCGAAATATCACAGATAGCTACTGAGGGTTGGTATTTTTTTGCGCAAAAAAACTTTTTTTTCGCGCAAAAAAATTTTTTTTTTGCGCAAATATTTTTTTTCGCGCAAAAAAATTTTTTTTTTGCGCACAAGGCCTAAGCCTAAGTCTTAAGCCTAAGGCCTAAGCTTAAGCCTAAGGCCTAAGCTTAAGCCTAAGGCCTAAGCTTAAGCCTAAGGCCTAAGCCTAGGCCTAAGCTTAGGCTTAAGCCTAGGCCTTGTGCGCAAAAAAATATTCTTTTGCGCGAAAAAAAATATTTGCGCAAAAAAAAATATTTTCCGCTACTGAGGGGGTGGTCGTACGCCAAAAAGTGTTGCTAGAAACTTGAAGTCTAGGTTATTTTTATGTACCTAGTGAGTGATTAACAAAAATATAAAAATTAGGTCCCGTGCCTTTATACTTGTGGAGAAATAAGCGTTTTCACAATTTGGGAGTGCGCACCATCGATTTCTCGCTTAGAATTACCCCTAAAAATGACCATTTTAGAAAAAAAATTTTTTGGAGAAAGGGCCCTAATTTGCACCCCCTTTAACAAAAACTAACACTTGAAAAAAATTTAGTTTTTTTTTCAAAAATTGAAATGAGCTCGCGTAGTGAGAAAATTTCGAGCTAAAGCCCAAATAGTGAATTTTTAAGGGGGTCAAAGATTCTGTTCCATTAAAATTGAAATCCTTATCTGAAGCTCAATACCCTCCGATTTTTTGAATTTTCTAACCTGTCCCCTAGATAATTTTTTTCGGCCAAAATTTCTATCTGGCCTATGTATCCCAATATAAAGAACATTCTAGCACGGTTTCGAAAAAATCCGAAAAGCTTCGATTTTTTAGCCTTTTTGGGAGGGGTCGAAAAAATTTTTTTCTCGGATTTTTTCAAACTATGTTAGAAATGTTCTTCATATTGGAATACATAGGTCAGATAGAAATTTTGGCCGAAAAAATTATCTAGTGTGTTAGAAAATTCAAAAAATCAACGTAAAATAGGGGGTATGAGACAAGGACTTCAATTTTTGGGGAACAGTATTTTGAATCGAAATGACGAAACAAAGTTTTTGGCTAGAGTCATTTCTTTGAATTTTTGATTCCTCCGGGGACCTGGGTTTTTGCAACAAACCTCATTTTCCCCAACATAAAAGTTGTAGCCAGAGTTCTCAGCTCTCAGTTGACACCAAGA
>OZJO01002667.1:0-14205 GCA_900406225.1 Acrobeloides nanus | reverse complement strand
AAAAGTCACGCTTCCATTTTTAGAAACGTGAGTAAAAAATTCAAAAAAATTTTTAGAGGGATATTCCCATAAAAGTGGTGACGTTCGTTTTCTTTCATCGCTCCCTAAAACTGTTGTTTTAGCATTCCGAGTTTAAATCAAACGTTCCCGAGATCGTCTGTACACACAAACATTACATGTTTATAGTAGTAGAATATACTTTTTATGCATCCCGACGTTAGCAGTCGGGCCGTGAGTTGGGCCGTTGCACTACGGTCCGACGTTAGCAGTCGGGCCGTGAGTTGAGCTAGTCGGACCGTGAGTTGGGCCGCCGTTTTACAACGCGGCCCAACTGCTAATGTCGGGCCGTAGTGCAACGGCATAACTGCTAACGTCGGGCCGAATGCGGCCCGACTAATAACGCGCAGCCTAAAAAACTCGAATTTTCTTTTTTCAAATGTCTGAATTTAGGCATAATAGACATGGAAACTCGAATTTGAAGGATTTTTTATTTGGTCAGTTATCCCTGTGAGAAGTATATATCCTACTACTTTAAACGGAAAATTTTGAAAAACTTTATTTTCCCTTTTTTGGTCCAGATTCATGATCCATGTTCAGAGTAAATATAATAGTTTTTTAAGACTTTATCAGGTTCACACTTTAAAATTTTTAATCAATGTTTTTAATTGTTTCTGAATGCATATATCTGCATAAGATGCATACAATACCTACCTCCTTTTCTGTATGCAATTAAATACTAAGCATGCAAACATTTTGCAAGAGAGTGGCGTACTCTGACGTAACTAGGCATGTGTTTTTACAATCTATAAAACCAAAATTTTGGTAAATATTTCACATTTATTTTTTCCGTATTTATAGACCTCTATTTTTAACTATGGCTGATACAGTTTATCCAATTATCTATCCCGTGCTTGACATCGATTTATCTACCCAACAAGGTCGACAAGAATGTTATGATACATTTACCCATTATTGTCTAAAAGTTGAGCAATTTTTCCATGTTTCTGGGTCATTTTCTTTAAAATTATTCGGAAAACAGATTGAACAGTCTAAAAGGCGTATACTAATAATCAATTCGACTACTGCAACTTATAAAGTTTTACGTGAAGTTTTCTTGGGACCGAATTGGATGGCATCAATGGATTTTGTAACGGCCAATAATCGTTTAAATCAGTAGGTTAAAGATTCAGAAAATCGTAAAAGTTACCATTTTGTTGATTTTCAAACAATTCATGAAATCTGGGGCATTTAATTTTTTGTTTTTACAGTAAATTCTGAATCGTTACCTTTTGTCATTTTTGTTGAAAAATGGAAAATGTCCCATTAATATTTTTAGTGTATAAAATTCATTTTTAGAATTTTGAACAGTGTGCCATATCAAGAGCTGCATGACAAGCTTGGAATGTATTTGAGAGAAAAGCAACAAAAATCTTTAATGGAGCCACCTATCTATGAAAATAAAGTGCCATTATAAAAATTGATCTTATTTTAACATTGTTGGCAATTTTCAGGCAAAGAAAAAGGTTTCTAAAGGAAAATAACAAAAAAAGGCAAAAATTTTAAACTTAAGGGGCCTTATAAAAATTTTCATAAATTATCAAATTTTGACCCTGGTGAGATCGATCTCGCGTCTATAACATAGAAGTCCAGCATCTAATACATTTAACTATGAAGATTGAAACTTTTTTTATAACTCTGAAAGAAACTGATTATATGTATCTCTATAAATATGCATACAATACATATTACTATTTTTCTGTATGTAGTTTACTATTAAGCATGCTAAAGTTTCGCTAGGCGTAGCGTACTCTGCTAAAACTTTGGCCTTTTTGTGTTCTTACAATAGTACCATCACTGAAACAAGCTGGTCTAGTACCAGCAACTGGGTTTTGAATTCTTTGTCCTTGGTGTAAAAGTAATAAATATTACTTTTTTCTTTTTTTATCGGAACGCCGTTTGGTATGCTCGAAAACGAAGCCGAGAGCTACGAGCGCCTAAGGCCCTCGGTCTCCAGTTTATTTATACAAATCGTGCTAGAAAATACTTAGAAGTATATAAGCAAAACCTTAGTAACATGGTTAAAAGTCAGTATAGTTTTTTAGGTAGCATTGACAAAAAGGCATACATAGTTTTTCGTGCGCAAGATTTACACATCTCAAATATAGGCAACAGACTAACTGGTTTTATAAAATCTCTTTGGATGTGGACCAAAAGCTGCTAGCCTTCACACGACTGGCTAACGAACTTTCGGCTATGAGCTAGAGCCGTTTGAGTACCTTTGATTAAACAATTCTGTTGACCGACACGAAGCCCAGTGTCTTGTTTCACGTTATAATATACAATGTGGACTGTTATTAGTAGATTTTAAGTTTTTACTTTTATTATGTTGTGTTTTACCTGTTACGTGGACAGTGACGTTAGATTTCACTATGATTACTTTTTTTATTCTGCTAGAGTCGAATTTCTGAATTTCAATAAAATTATTATTAGACTCCCTAAATTCGACCTAGTAGAATTTTTGCTTCTCATTGTTTTTCCAAAACAAATTTTTTCCAGGCGTGTAAAATGCATTGCCAAATCTTATATCACCCAACTGGGATCGAACCAGAGACTTCATGTTTGAAATTATTTTTAAGGTCTAGAAAAAAATTTTCGAGAAAAATATAAAATTCTCGAAATCGAATTTAGAGGTATATTAAAAATTCAACTTGAACTTGCGACGTCAAAGTTTGAGTCTGAGAAGGTCAGGATTAGGACAGGATCGAGTTTCAATCAAATTTTTTGGGACGAGATGCCAAAAATCCCGGGATTTTTGGGACGGGATTGAACACTACTCAACTCGCCGAGCGCTTCAAAACAAGTACCATATCATGGGGTTTTGGGGTTTGACCCAAGGCCAATTGACTAACTTGCCTCATAGGGTTCGATCCCGCGCCCAAAAGCCTTTCTTATTTTATTGTCAAAATTCAAGAAAAATTTTCATTTGCATATTCTCATGCGAGGAACACGATGAAGCTATTATTTTTCCATGAAAATTTTTGAAAAAATTGGAAATTCGAAAAATCTTAAAAGAAACTAAAACTTTTTTCCAACTTTTCCAAAAAGTTTTCATGGAAAAATAATAGCGCCATCGTGTTCCCCACATAAAAATGTGAATGTCAAAAATTTTCATGAATTTTGACAACAAAATAAAAAATAACTTTTGGTTCGGATCGAATTTGTGCCCTATGAATGAAGGCTGAGCACATTAGTCAATCTGCCATGGGTCAAATCCCATGATTGGTACTCGTTTTGAAGCACTCAGCGAGCTAAATTTTTTTAATCTCGACCCTTGCCTACACCTTTCCGGCATTTTGGTTAGCCGTGAATCGTCAATTTGCAAGTTAAGCAACGTTTAGCCCGAAGGTTCAATCTCACTAGAGTAGAAACTTTTGAATTATAAAATTTTTTTAAATTTCATAGAGCAAAAACTTTTCCTGAAAATAAACAAAAAATTGAAAATCAAAAGTTTTACCCTAGTTGGATCGAACCTGCGTGCTCAATATTGCTTAACTTACCAGATTTGGATATAATTTCTCATTCAATTGCGATAAGAAGCGCCAACTTTTTCGCCAACTTCTGATGAAACAACTAAAAAGCAAATTATAGAACACCCAAAAAAGATCAATATTGAAACTTATTTTGATTAACCAATTATTTTTGGATCAACCCAATAACGGAAAAATTTGAATTTTGTTACATTTTAAAAATTTTAAGCAAATTTCCTATAATTTATTAAAAGAATTTTAGAGAGTCCTAAAAATGGCCTCAATTTGTGAAATTACATCAGATTCCGACAAGCTTATGGCTGCTTTTGAAAAGAAAATCGCTCAAGCCAAGAGTNAATTTATTAAAAGAATTTTAGAGAGTCCTAAAAATGGCCTCAATTTGTGAAATTACATCAGATTCCGACAAGCTTATGGCTGCTTTTGAAAAGAAAATCGCTCAAGCCAAGAGTGAAGCTAGCCAGGCCCGAGTTATTCGTGAAAATGCCAGAAAAGAACTCGTCGAAGAACGCAAGAAACTCGAAGAGCAACGTCGCATATTAAAAGCTTTAAAATTAAAGCTATCTAATAAAAATCCTATTGTCAATGACGTCCCCTCAAACAATGCAACTCCATTAAATTCCATTGATGAGGAAGAAAATGTGCCGCTTGTCGTACAAAATATTTCATGTAAGAAATGATTTTTGTACTCAAATACATTTTTACTATTTGTAGAATTTCGTCACGTGAATTAATTGGTCTAATGTCTACTATACTTTGTCCTTTAAGCTTAAGAAATTGTTCCATATCATTGTTGCAAGTCGATTTTTAGATGATAAAAAGTGTAATTTTGAACAAATTTATTATATAAAATGTGATATTATGTAAAAAAGCCGTTTGTTGTAAAATTTGAATTTTAAATAAACAAGTCTTAAAATAAAAAGCAATATAAAGCCTATTCAAATCCTTGCCTCCTTGTTTTTAAAGCGACAATATTTTTGAAAAAAATTTTAAAAAATTATAAAGGGGACCCTTATGAAATTTTGGGGAAGGCATGCGACTTGGTTTTCGAAAATTTGTGCGACATGCGCCCCGGACTGTTCGAGGGTTGTAATTGTATGATACAATTTATAAATTATTATGCTTTGACTACTCAGAAAAAATGCCAAATATCTTATGAAAATGAATTTTGTATTTTTTAAAGCTCCATTATCTTTTTTTTTATAAAAAGTTGACCTTTATTTTTAGCAAATAAAATTTTATTAACATGAATCACAGCCTAAAATCTGTCACAAAAATAAGAAAAAAAATATCTTCAACATTCCTTATCAAAACCAAAAACCTCCCGTCAACAATTCAATTTTTCAAAATCTTAAACATTTAAGCTACTTGTTAGGAGTCGCAATGGAGATTTTGATAAGTAAGCGTCTGAACAATTTAAGGTGTGGACTTCAGAAGTGGAAGGTAATATTTTATTTGGCATTGAAATGATTAATGATATACTTTTAGTAGTTGATTTTTTGATGATTTTATATTTAAATAATTTTTTAGCTTAAAAAGGAAAATGGCTAAAGGCGGAATTACGGACAAGGTTACATTGTGTAAGGATATTTTATGCGCATTTGTATACCAAGGGAGTAGCTAGGTCAATTTGGGGGCCCCTTTTTGTGAGGGGGTTCAAAAACCAAAATCTTTTGAGGATTAAAAATTTTGGTAAAAAATCACAATAAGGGTCATTAGACTTTTTGATCAATATTTTCGAAAATTTTGGGCAAAAATATAAGGGAAATCATTAGATAAATTTATTCATTTCTCGTATTTTTTGGAGGGGTCCACAAACCCTGCGCACCCTTCTCGTAGACTCCACTGCTTCGAGTCCCCTACCTATGCCACTATAACATAGTTACCACAATTTTTAGTTCTAATCGTCGTAGCAGTTGCTTTGGGTATAGCAAGTGTCATTTTGAACATAGTCATTTTGTCTAAAAAGACTACAAGTACGACTAATTATGTTTATAGTACAGACCCACCAGCAACTAACCAACCTAATACTAATCCTCCAACAAATCCACCAGTCAATAATCCAACTACAGATTCTTCCAATGGGCCAACTAAGTGGACAGCACCACAACAACAATGCTATCAAGTTAGCGACACGCCTGGCTTTAAGGTAGCTGTTTATACATATGTTTCAAAATAGGGAAAAACGAAAAAAGTTGGGTTTGGCTGTGTGGTAACAATTTGATTGAGTTATGGCCATCTTATTCATGGCAAATATTCATTTTTTGATGTTTTGTCGTTTTTAGCCTCTAAACCCTGACTTAATTCTTTTTATCTAAAATTGAGTTGTCTTGCCGTTTTAAACCATGGCGAACAATTTCAAGATGAAACACATGTGTTTTATAATTGGATCCTCCCCTAGAGTGGAGAGTTAAGGGCAAAAGGAAAGATAATAAAAAATATTTTAATAATTTTTAGGCCGCAGCTGAAAGCCTTTTATACGGCCTAGATACCGATTATGATCCTTGTGAAGATTTTTACATGTTTACATGTGGAAACTTCTTAAAAAATACTGTCCTCACTGGTGGTGAAAGCAGAAATGGCACTTATGATATGTCTCAAGCTAATATTAATAGACAAATTTCAAACACGGTAGCAAATTTGCCCGCAACTGCTTCACAAACAGAGAAGATTTTTAAACATGTAAGGGCTATCAAAATTAGGTAGAATATACATGCGCATGTTTTTAGGTGTATGATAGCTGCTATGCAAGTTATTTTGGAGCATCAGCGAGTATTTCGAAAAATATTTATAATGACTTGATTAAACCGTAAGCTTTTTGAAACCATACAAAACAAAGAGGATTTTTACTATTAAAAAATCTGAAATAATAATGAAAGTGAATAAAAAGTATATGGGTCCCCGTTCTGATTTTCTCGAATTTTTTTTAAATCAGCAAAAAATTTACATCCACCATTAGATGATCGACATCATACATTTACAAGAGGGCCGAATAATTCTATCTGATGAGTCATGGTTTTCCAAATCATACATTAACAAGAAGGAGAGTATCGGCCATTTTTTGCGTTATGGGTCGTCAATTTTTCAATTTGGCGACCTTTTTTTTGGCCGACGTCAACATAACGCAAAATTCTCAAGTTTTGCGTTATATCCAGCTTTATCAAAACGCGAAGCGCCGAAAAATTTTGCGTTATGGTCGACCCCCTTGCGTGATGTATATATATATATGTCATTTTTGGATAAAAATCATAAGGAGGACCATTATGTTTTTTCGGGAAGGGGGCGTGCGTCATGATTTTCAAAAATTCGTGCGTTATCCCCCGGATAATCCGGGGGTTGTAAATGTATGATCGACATCCGCTTTCCCCTAACCCAAATTTCTTACTGAAGAAATACTATGAATAAAAAACTTTTTATATCACATTTTAGTTTTGGTGGTTTTCCGGCGTTAGACCCCAATTGGGCCCCTATCAATAAAACTGTTTTATGGCAAATGATAGGAACATATGAATCTTCTTATGCTTTACCATCTCTTCTACAATCCTTGGTGTCTGTAGACTATATGAATAATAGTGAAAATGCATTATATTTATATCAAGTAAGCACACGTGTACGCACGGGGTAACAACATGAGAAAAAAGTTAACCAGGAACAAACTATCATGACCAAATGGTTAGGAATCCACGACCGCATTTTAAGGTCGAGGTTCGATTTAGAAAAAGAAATTNTGAGAAAAAAGTTAACCAGAAACAAACTATCATGACCAAATGGTTAGGAATCCACGACCGCATTTTAAGGTCGAGGTTCGATTTAGAAAAAGAAATTTCCGGGTCCCAAAAAATAAAAAAGCCACTTTTTTGGCCCACCCTGAATATAACATCCTTAACAGCTCTTGTGCAAGTAAGGTTCTTTGATCCCGGATCCATTTATTTGATTACTTCACCAAAAAAATTTAGGGACCTTTAGCATTACCGAGAGATTTCTATGTGTTGCCACAATTTTTAAAAGACATAGATGATTATTTGGAAGGAATGATTGGAATGATTCAAGGATTTAAAGACGAAATAGGATTAAATGTTACTGACGATTATGTAGCTCAGGTATAACAAATTGATTTGCAAATTTTCATTTATATTATAGCAAATTACCTCAGTTATAGAGCTTGAGGTCAATTTAGCTTTAGCTATGGTACCAGATGATCTCATGAGAAATTCTAAACAGCAATATAATCCTTACAAACTTGATAAGCTTCAAAGTTCTTATTCTAATATTGATTGGAATACTTATTATGTGGTAGAATTTTAGTATAAGCAAAAATGTTGCTAATCACTTATACCAAGACAAGTTTTTCGCCCGCAGAAAGTCAACATTTTCGGGGGATGTTTGTACATGTGTGGTGCCATAAATATCAAATCGCCTATATAAGAAAAATTATTAACAGGAAAATGATCTATGACCAAAAATAGGCATATGCAAAAATTTTCAAGAAAATTGGAAAACTTTATTTCGGGACAGAATTCGAACCCGCGACTATAAGTAAACTCCTGCCACACTAATCACTCAGCCATATGATTCTGTAGCCTTTATGTACAATATATATTTCGTTTTACTCGTCTCGTTGAGATGAATCTAATGGCATTACTCGTTTTTAAAATTTTAAGTTTACGCTAATTTTTGTCCAAAAAAACCGCTGAAAGGCCACACAAATTGAGTCTGCCTATTTTCACCCCTGGACTTTTATATGTAGTTGTTAATAATAAAAAATTTGTAGTACCTTCTGTCATCAGTAGATAAGGCATATGTTAAAGATCAATATATCGTGGCACAGCCAGCATTTTTGAGGGCATTGGATGATATATTGCATCAGTATGATATGAGTACTATAGTGAACTTTGTTATGATGAGATTGATACAGGTAGGTATACTCAAGTCTTGAAATTGAGCAAGTCAGAAACGGAAGCTTACTAAGATTTCTCGGACCGACCTTATGGTCCTTTAGTTCCAAAGTTCTAGATATGGGTCTTAGCTTGNTATACTCAAGTCTTGAAATTGAGCAAGTCAGAAACGGAAGCTTACTAAGATTTCTCGGACCGACCTTATGGTCCTTTAGTTCCAAAGTTCTAGATATGGGTCTTAGCTTGCAGGGGTTTTGGGGGGAGAGGCTGTGGGGAGAAGGGGGAGAGAAAGAGTTATCGAGTCATCTTGATACAAGGAGAACAATATACTTCTAACAAGGGACGTCACCCAATTGATGGAGTGAGTGTATTGAAGCGAAAATCAAACATTTTCGGATTTTTATGAGAAAACTGTCGATTTTTAGATTTTTCTAGGCGGGGAATCGATTACGCGCACTCCCAAAATGTGAAAACACTTCTTTGACCCTGATTCAGAGAAGAAATCGGTGTATTGAAACGAAAATCAATTTATTTACGTAAATACATATCCTTTCCCTGAATCAGGGTCAAAGAAGCATTTTCAAGGTTCGGGAGTGCGCGCAATTGATTACCTATCTAGAAAAACCTAAGAATCAACGGTTTTCTCATAAAAATCCAAAAATGTTTGATTTTCGCTTCAATACACCCACCCCATTCCCTGAATCAGGGTCAAGGAAGCGTTTTCACATTTTGGGAGTGCGCACAATTGATTGCCCGCATAAAATTACCCCTAAAAATGATCATTTTAGAAAATAAATTTTTTCGTGATAATTTATCCCCCTCCTTTTAAGGAAAAATTTCTTTTATTTTAATGAAATCGACCATGGAGAATCTTTTAAAAAAGGATTCGTTTCAATCGGGGATTATCAGTTGGGTTACGTCCCTTGTAAGGAGTGAAAAATGCTCGCTCTGGTCTGATACTATGTTCCAAGAGGGCCCGGGCCTTCTGTTACATCATTATTATTTTTTAAGGGGACTTCTGGTGTCATCGGTGGAGATATGCGTTCCATTATGAAAAGAATGAAAAATAAAGTTTATAAAGACAAAGTTTATGATCAAAGTGAGGATGCCATACAAGATTGTATGGAATCTCTAATGGTCTATATGCCATATGGAATGGGTATGGCTTATGACTCAAATTATAAAAGCTAATAAATAAATTTAGGATATACTTACATTAAATACATTCAAGAAAGAGATCTAGTCAAAGCTGATGTCAAAACCATGACTGGATATATAATTAACGCTTTTGTAAACATGACCATGACCCTTGAATGGATGACAGAGTATTCTAAAGAGCAGTTGGTAAACAAGAGTAAGAGACAGAGGCCTATATTGGTTTCATATGGGCACCCAAAACCCTTGTGCCATGATTTGGCTCTCTATATTTCCTTACCCTGATCCAAGATTCTTTGTCCTCATGAGGTCACATACTACAGTGGATTCTCGAGGTCCCCCAAAATCAAAATTTCAAAAAATCATATCTCCAAAATTTCCATGGGCCAAGCCATGGACTCAAATAAACTAAACATTTTTAGAAAACAACCTAATCAAAAACATTGGATGGCCTCATTGGTTCCTGGACTTTTCTCCATATGCAGAAGTTAATTCAGTTGACCCCTATCATTATCTTTATAAAGACATTCTATCGATGAATCAAAGTGACTATTACCACATTTATTTGAAGCTTACCGAAGCATATCAGCTTACTGAAAATTTCCAGATTTTGGAGAAAGAACCTGATAGGTAAGCATGCCATAAAGATGGGAGGAAGATAAAAATTTCAGGCAAAATTTCTTACAATCACCAGCGATGGTCAATGCTTGGTATATTCCAGAAAGGAATTCTATTACATTCCCTTATGCGGCTTTTAATCCGCCTTATTACAGGTTTTTTTTCGAAATATGTTTTTGACGATTGATTTATTGCTAGAGCCAAACTTATTCGGTCCCATGAGCCTGGAACATGCTCTAAAAACCCTTACCCCCGTAAATTTTTTTGAGCACAAAGTATTTTTTGCGCGCAATATTTATTTAAGAAAAGTAAAATCATCCATTTAAACACGATAAAATTGCCTAAATTAAAATTCAGGCAAAGTAAAATCGATTCTAGATACGAATCTAATTGGCTTCAGGACCTTAAAAACCCCCAATTTGGGTTAATATTTTAGTACTTTGCGAGCACACTTTTTAGGCTCGATTTTCCACAAGCCTATAACTATGCTGGACAAGGTGGGACAGCTGGTCATGAACTCACTCATGGATATGATGATGAAGGTATCTTTTTTTTCATATAATGTTTGAATAAAAATTTGCTAGGAGTCCAATTCGGACCAACTGGAGAACTGGCTGATTGCGAATGGAACCGTTGTGGTTGGATGGATAGAAATTCCACTCTCGGTTTCATTGACATGGCACAATGTGTTGTTTCACAATATTCCAGCCAATGCTGTCCCATAAAATCCGGTTCCGTTCATTGTGCCAACGGAGCTACGACTCAGGGAGAAAATATTGCTGATCTTGGAGGTAAAAATTTCAAAAATTCAATACTCTTATATATAAAATATAGGTCAACAATCTGCTTATAAAGGCTATAGAAAATATGTGGAAGAAGTACGAAATGGAGTTGAAGAACCTAGGCTTCCCGGGCTAGAGCAATTTACACCAAATCAAATTTTCTGGATGTCTTATGGATATTCTTGGTGTATGCAACAGTCTCAAGAGAGTTTAGTGAATCAGGTAGGTTGTTAGGTATNTAGAGCAATTTACACCAAATCAAATTTTCTGGATGTCTTATGGATATTCTTGGTGTATGCAACAGTCTCAAGAGAGTTTAGTGAATCAGGTAGGTTGTTAGGTATCTGATATTGTGGAGTATAAAGCATAATAAATCCCTTTTATAAGAAAAGACAAAAAGGCTTCAGGGCAATTAAATCAAAAAATTTCTGCTAATATTAAAATCCTGTTTATAGGAAAATATATAAAAGTAAAAAAATACTATAAAATTTTCAGCTTCTTACAAACCCTCATGCACCAGGCTCATGCCGTGTCAATCAAGTTATGCAAGACATTCCAGAATTTGGCATCGATTTTAACTGCAAAAAAGGTTCCACAAATTTATACCCATCTGACCAACAAAGATGTAAAGTTTGGACTGGTGTATAATTTTTATTTATTTATGTTGTTTATCATTAGGAGTATAAGAATAAGTACCGGAAGACCGAGCGCTACCGTGCTCGGAGGGAATAAGAAGTGATGTTTGTGAAGACTTCCGAGCGCTTCTCCCTTTGAGCGTTTCCTTTCTCTGAACAGTTGAAGTGACGCATAAATATGCGAATTTTACAGGATCAGTAATTACCGGTTCATTAATATTGACCAATTCAACACTTTCTACGATCAAAATTCAAAATTTGCTTCGGATTCGTGTTCCCCATACCCGAAAACACCCGAGTACAAAAAATAAGCCGATTTGGAGAGCTTTTCGAAGAATTGATTTTTCATCTTGGTCCCCCAAGGGGTAAAAAAATGAAAAAAATTTTTTGTCTCCGATTTTGGTATTAATCGTCTTCTCTGATCGTCCCCTAAAACTGTTGTAATAACATTCCGGGTTTAAATTTAACGTTCCTGAGATTGTTACGATCGACAAACATTACACGTTTAATATGTAGGTTGTTTTTTCGGCAAATCACGAGCTCAGAATTTTGAAGAAAAAATTTTTTTGAATAATTTCCAAAATGCTACGCCTCCGCCAAATTAACAGATTTTTGAGAAATTTTTTCGCAAAAATGAAGAGGAAATTTAGCTCTACAACACCAAGGTTCCGATTTTGCAAATTTTGTTTTTTCGTGAATAAAATGTTGGTGTTGTAGAGCTTTCCTCTTCATTTTTGCGAAAAAGTTTCTCAAAAATTTGTTAATTTGGCGGAGGAGTTTTCTTTACTTCATTGCCTGATTTTCAATATTAATTTATTATTGAAACGAAAATTCAAAAAATTTATAAAAAGCTTTAAAAAATTTTTTATTCAAAATCCTGAGCTCGTGATTTCCCGAAAAAACAACCTATAGTAGGAAAATTAGTCATTAAAGGTAATAATCTATTTGTTGAATTTATACTTACAGTAAACATTACGAACTTGATTTTCTAGATTTTGACTAAAAGTATCAAAAAATGTTTGTTATGGTGCTCCTATAAAAGTACTATATGAATTTTTTCCCCACTTCTAACAGTTTAAGATAAAAACAGCACAAAAGTAAAATAAATATGCATTTTCTAATTGTTTAAAAGAACTCTTCAAGAATTACATATTTGGTTCAGTTGATATGTGATGGCTTTTCATTTTGCATACCAGAAAAATCGTCACGATCCAGGTGCAAGTTTTCGTTGTCCTTTAAAAAATTAAAACTCTGAAAAATAGCGCAAAAATTGCAAAAGATCCGGTTTTTTATGCCACATTCTGTATTTTTGGAAAAAACCTCAATAAATTATTATTTGTAAGAAAAATTGCATTTTTTAAATTGTATTGCTTGGATCGGATCTTTGCTTGGTTGCCATGATAAATGAGGTGGCCTATTCAAATATAAGGGCGTCGGAATTAAAAGTTTTGGCGACCCTCCAAAAGGTTCCCTTTCATTTTATCAACTTTTCAACCGAGTCACTTAATCATCAAACTCAATCACTAAATGCACAAAAGTTCAGCTACCGTTGACTAAAAACTTTCCCTTTATTTAAAAAACTGCTCATCAAAAAACCAACTTATACATGATAGATATTGATCTTATAAAAACAAATATCGACATAAATGTTGCCTATAGCATTACTAGTAGCATAAAAACTGTCTAAATCAAAAAAATAAATTTGACAAAGAACATGTACGAGTTGATGACCCGATTTTCAAAAAAGGTTGGTATATCTTTGAAGAACATCAAAAACTAGTAACTTATGCGCTGAAATTAGCTGCAGAACCCCCACCAATTTTGACCAAATTCATAATTATTTATTATTTTATACGATTCGATGATAACTGAATATTCTTGAAAATTGCTCTTGTGGTTCAGTAACTAAACACTCGACTTGAAGCCACTTGGTCAACGGTTCGACTCCGACAGTTGGCAAAAATTTTATACTATTTTTGTGAGCAAAAATATTACGCTTTTACACTAATATTAGGTCTAAAAAAAATTTTTGTACCAAGATTAGAACCTAAAATTGATTTTGCTCTAAATCATCATAGGAAAAGTTTTATCAACTGATCTTTTGGGGTCCCCCATTTTTTATACAAGGAAAATTTTGGTGATACTTTCGAGGCGACCTAACCTCAAAATTCGTATATTTTTTCTTCTCAGGTTGAGAGTCCATATGCAAATTTTGCATAAAAATCTTTAAATATCGATATCTTACTGAAAAAATGAAAATTTTTGGTCGCTTTTGGTGAAAAATCATAATGGAGTACCATTATGATTTTTTGTTTAAATTTTATATAAATTTTGGACAAAGATATAAGGGAGTTCCTTATTTTTTTATATTTGAGAAGTCGAAAAAAATCGGGTCAACTGGGTGCTGCCCAATCATGGCATATATTTTTTCGTTAAATCAGATTTTAGTATACTTATTACCATGTATTCTATGAATGATTGTCATGAAAATTCCGTTAACAAAAATAATATTTTGTTGGAGAAAGCTATTTTTTCTGAATTGGATAAATTTGTAAAAAGTGGAAAAGCTAAAAAT
>OZJO01002666.1:0-10065 GCA_900406225.1 Acrobeloides nanus | reverse complement strand
CATTTGACTCAACCATTTAAGTGATTAAGATAAATATACACAATGACGTTTGATTTCATTTGTTTTGTCAGAATGATAAGAAAAAATTCAGATTGAGTATTTGGGCTTCAAGTTTTTCTCATACATTACAACTTCTAAAAAAAGATATTCCTTGGTTGAATCAAAGCCATTTATGTTGACTCAAAATCTAGATTTTTAGGTATATTTATTTTCAAAAAAATCGATCGATTTTCCGACATTCTGGTCGGAAATTCTTTTTCATATTTGGAACCGTTCACAAATTACGTTTCCTGGAAGGGAGGAAGGGCTCGGAATTTCCTAACGAGAGGAGGGAGAGGGTCGACCGAAATCTTACGCTTGCTACCAAATTATAAATCGGAATTTTTGCAAACGTAATTTGTGAACCACCCCTTTATACATTTATAAGAATTTAAAGCACGTTATTTGAAAGGGGCGAGTTCAATGGATTCCTAGGGAAAAGGTTTCTCAACATCGCTCGAAAACTTCAAAAACTTATTTTTTATCGTGAATTTCATGTCAAAAATGACATTAGTTTTAATCGATCAAAAAAGTTTTTCATTCAAAAAATTCGAAGCAACAGGGGGGACCAAGCTGATTTTTCGAGAAAAGAGAATTTTTTTCGAAGGAAAGACCATAGGAAGAGCGTCGTGGTACCCAAAAAAATGCGGCTGAAGGTCGCTATCTGAATCGAGTCCATAGGCCGAGCCGTTGCATTCAAAAAAATGGGCCTTAGGCTGATCGCGGAAGAATATTTTGTCATAGAAACCTGAGCATCGGTGGTGCTCGGTCCCCCGATATTTGGTTAAACGACATTTTCTGCTGTTAGTGGTGATAACCATCTTTTAATATTAAACGACAAATGCCTGTCTGTCTGTATCACCGAATTTGTAACCTTAAGTCCGATCCTGTTACGATTTAGATTTTTGGAAAGAGCTCGGTGAGAGAAGAAAAATATACCAAAATCATGGGGGTATCCCCTCTGAAAAAATTAAAAAATCCATTTTTTTCATTTTCGCCTTTTATGCTTTAATATGTGGTCATAAACAGCGTCGTAATTATGGGGGGGGGAACCTGTGGAACCTTCCCCCCCCCCAAACCTGAAAATTTTTTAATTTTCGGGGAAGAAAAATGAAAATTTTTTGAAAAAAGTCGAAAACTTCCCCCCCCCCAAATTTGGACCAAAATTTCGACGCTGGTCATAAATGAAACGTCTTTTATTTATCTGCCTTCATGGCGAGTTGGTAAAGCTTTATTTTTGCAGTCGGAAAGGAGCAGGTTCGATCCCCGCCCCTGCCGAAATATTTTTGCTTTTTCAATAAATGTTTTTTTTGAAAAAAATTCTAAAAAAATTGAAAGAGATTCTAAAAAATTGAAAATTCTAAAAAAATTGAAAGAAATTTAAAAAAATTTAACAATTCGAAAAATTGAAAGAAATTGTTTCGGTGTAAAAACAGTGGAAATTTCGGTAAAAAACCGGAAATTTTTTGTGAAGAAAGGGGACTCGGTCTTTCGTGCATCTAACGGCCTAATTGGTGTTTACCATTACTGAGCAGGCGTGTAGGGCCGTGCCTGCTATGAAGCATTGGATAACAACTTAACTATTATGAGACTTAATGTGCCCTAGCCTGATGGACCGCCAACACCGGAACAAGAGATTGACGATTCGGGAGTACCCTAAAGGTGTATTAGATAAATTGGCCGGAAATGCTGTAGCTTGGTCAACCTGGGCCGCACCCTAGGTATGCAAATGACCGCCTACGAATTTGCAGCATAACCGAGTTCAAACATCTTCTCCCATCAGGGAACGAAGCGCTCGGTTCCCCGGTTCTAATCAAGAAAAGGATGTAAAATTAGCTGACATTTTATAAATTATCGTTGTAGCTTCAAGACAAAAACGCTCCGAGAAAACCCCCTCCCCTCATACCTTAGAGGGTCTAATTTCCGGAATTTTGCGCCCCCTCCTTTGGAAATTTTCGAGATTTTGCACCCCCTCCTCTTTGGAATTTTAGCCAAAAATATTTTACCAAAAATCTATAATAGTTGCCAAAAAACCACGATTTACACAAAAAACCTTTTTTTTACAAAAATCTAATTTTTTATAAAAAATGTCGATTTTTTGCCAAAAAATCTTCATTTTTTCGAAAAAACGACTATTTTTGCCCAAAAATATTCACTTTACCCTTGATTTGCGCTCCCTCCCTCTTCGTTTTGTGCTCCCGAGGGTCTAATTAGACCCCTGGGATATATAAAAATTGAGTCAAATAACTTTCGATTTGTTTGACACGGTCGTTGTAATTCGATTCAAAAAATTAAGATCAATCGATCAAAAAATACAATTCAAATCAGGCAAACGTAAAAAATTGAAAACTGTTCGNACGGTCGTTGTAATTCGATTCAAAAAATTAAGATCAATCGATCAAAAAATACAATTCAAATCAGGCAAACGTAAAAAATTGAAAACTGTTCGACCAATTTTCGAAATTCGATTTCTCAACAACTGAGTCTAGTTAAAATAAGTGTTACTCTATTATATAAAACGTTTTATTATAAAATATTTTTCAATATATTTTTTCTCAAATCAGGAGCAAAGAATTGTTATGTTAAATATTAAAAAATTTCTTTTAAAGAATTTTTGATCTTCGCAAGGAAACCATTATTTGAGCAAAAAGTACCAGAACATCCATTTTTGAAATCACCGTATGGACTTCTTTCTATAAACAAAATATGAAGCTTTAAACTTCTATCATATCTTACTTCCGCGTTGAATTTCAATCTGGGTATTTGAGCATTTAAAGCCCGAGCAAGATGCGAAAACATCACGGATCGGACTTCTTTCTATAAACAAAATATGAAGCTTTAAACTTCTATCATATCTTACTTCCGCGTTGAATTTCAACCTGGTTATTTGAGCAAAAAGTACCAGAGCATCCATTTTTGACATCACCGAATGAACTTCTTTCTATAAAAAAGTATTGAATTTAAATTAACAAAGATTACAAAGAGACAGGACACACCTCCCCATTTAACCTCCACTACCCTCTCATCCGAAAAATAAAAAAACATACTCAGGGGATCGAACCCCTCTACATAATAACGCATTTGAGGAAAAAAATTCTAATGTGAAGTCTCGGGTCGGCGCGAAGCTCCGGATTTTCCGGATTCTAAAATGACTTCAAAAATTGATTTTTTGCATCAAAATTGCGTCAAATTTACGTTATTGTCAGTTTAGATAATTTTAATGGCAATTTTATCACGTTTTTGTTAAAACAGGAGAATTTCTTGTTAAGTCACCAAAAAGTGACTCATCAAAAATTTTTTTTACAATTTACAGTAACCCAAACGTGACCTCCAAACAATTTATCCCTCCCCACACCCTGCTTGGGTATGTTTGAAACAGTGTTCGTTCCCGTTAACGGAAATTCCGTTAATTGCCGATAATTCCCGTTAACGGAATTCCGGTTACGGAATTAAAATGTACATGAAAATTTTTTTCACGTTTTTTTCATTAGGAAAATTTTTTTAGAAATTTAAAAAAATTTTAAGATGTTGAAAAATGGTGAAAAATTGACTTTTTTTCGTTTTCAGCCTGAGGGGATACTGCACAAATTTGTGCAGAATCCCCTCTAGAATGGGGGGGGGGTGGATTCTTTCTTATTATGAAGCTTTAAACTTCTATCATATCTTACTTCCGCGTTGAATTTCAACCTGGTTATTTGAGCAAAAAGCACCAGAACATCCATTTTTGACATCACCGAATGAACTTCTTTCTAAAAAGAATTGTTAAATTTTTAAATTCCTATCATATCTTACTTCCGCGTTGAATTTCAACCTGGTTATTTGAGCAAAAAGTACCATGACATTGATTTCCGACATTACCGAACGGACTTCTTTCTAAAAAGAATTGTTAAATTTTTAAATTCCTATCATATCTTACTTCCGCGTTGAATTTCATACTGATTATTTGAGCAAAAAGGACCAACACAGTAATTTTCGACAGTATCTGGACTTCTTTCTAAAAAAAAATATGAAACTCTAAATTTTTAGGGTAAATTTTTCGGACTAAGGCATCCCTCCTAATTGTTCAATTGATAGGTGGTACTTAATTTTGTTGACCTCGAATGAGCGGGTAGTGAAAACCTTCACTACCCGCTCATTCGAGGCCAACAAAATTAAGTACCACCTATCCATCCGTCCGAAAAACTTGAGACGAACTATGACCTTAAAGGAGGAGTGAAATTGAAGGCATATTCGATGAAAAAATTTTTCTAGAAATAACCTCTTTAGGGGTAATTCTATGCGGGGAATCCGAAAAAACGACTCCCGCGGCTTGAAAACGCTGTTTTTCCCTTATTTTGCTTTCTGACCATGAAATCGCCATTTTGTACCTCTAGGATATCATAAAATGAAAAGTTTGACCAAAAATGAGTTTAATTTGCCTTACTTTGACGTATAGAATCTTCAACATCGGTTTCAACTTGATTCATGCCATTTGCTTGCGATTGGACAACAACACAGACAAAGGCCAAAATGAGCAGAAATTTCATTTTTGAACGAATAAACTAAACGACTTGTTAACGTCGAATGTAACTAATATGATTTGAATAGTGCTTATATATGTCAAATTAAACTGATTTTTGGCCAACTTTTTGGTCGACTTTTCATTTTATGACTAGAATTTCGTACATTTGACTCAACCATTTAAGAAGTGATTAAGATAAATATACACAATGACGTTTGATTTCATTTGTTTTGTCAGAATGATAAGAAACAATTCAGATTGAGTATTTGGGCTTCAAGTTTTTCTCATACATTACAACTTCTAAAAAAAGATATTTCTCGGTTGAATCGAACCCATTTCTGTTGACTCAAAATCTGGATTTTTAGGTACATTTATTTTCATGACAAAGATTGATATATTTTAAGTCAGAAAATGTAAAGTTGACTAAAGATTATATTTTATTAGTAGGTGAAATAAGTAATCAACGGTTTGAAAACACAAAATTGTTTTTTTTCCTACAGTCATGGACAAAAGTCTTGGAACCTTCGACAAAAAAATTGATTTGCATGTAGCAACGCAAAAAAGATAGCGAGGAGGAAAACTTCTTTTGTAAAAAGAAAGGCAATTATATGCTCTTACAAAAATGATATTAACTTTGCCTCGTCCACATTGAATTTAAGTAATTGCGGGTGTGCGAAAACTCCCTCCCCTCATACCTTAGAGGGTCTAATTTCCGAAATTTTGCGTCCCCTCCTCCTTGAAATTTTAGCCAAAAATTCTAATATTTTATCAAAATCTTTTTTTTTGCCAAAAAACCATGATTTTACACAAAAAACCTAATTTTTTTTACAAAAATCCAATTTTCATTAAAAAAAATGTCGATTTTTTTGCCAGAAAATCTTCATTTTTTCGAAAAAAACGACTATTTTTGCCCAAAAATATTAACTTTATTGCCCCCTCTTCATTTTGCGCTCCCGGGGTCTAATTAGATCCCTTTTTATTAATATGTTATCATTTATTAATGTAGTTAACCCATGCCTCCCTTACCGTTTATATGGTCGTGTCAAAAAACGAATCAATTTCTACATGAAAAATGCGTGCCCGGTCAATTTTCGGTTTTTTGCTCAAATTATAGTTTAATATCTTTAGAATAGGATTCCATAAAATCTAAACCTAGGCCTGAGCCTAGGTTTAGGCCTATCTGAGTCTATAGTTTCTGAAACTTTCAGATATGACGGTAAAATATATATATATATATATATATAGTCGATTTAGGTGGATACACCAAATACACTTCTTTCTAAAATATTGGTTACACTTCTTTCTTTTCTAAAATATTGGTTTTTTCATAAATTTGAGCAAATCACTTGAAACCTTTTGCGACTATTATAAAGATTAAAGTTCATAGAACAATAATATAATACTAACGTGTTCGAAAACATCACTAATTGGCGTTCTGAACGTTCCAACGTGTTCGGAAATGTTCGGATGCGTTCGGGCGCTCGTCCGAACATTTTCGAACGCGTCGGAACGTTTCTGAACGCGTCCGAACGCCTATTAGTGATGTGTCCGAACGGAATTAGTGATAAATTAGTGAAGTCAAAAATTTCCGAACGAATTAGTGGCGGCCCTCAGTGGCTATGCACCTAGTCCACCATTCTTTATGCCCGGTTCGATCTCTGCTACTGGAGATTTGTTGTTGCATTTTTTTAAATTCTCATCCTTGATCGGTTTTGGAGGTATAGAACTAACCGAAAATATGTTTCTGAAAATCGTTGAGAATCCATAGTCATGATTTTCATGAGGAATTTTCAAATGAAAATGATTTTCATCGACATTTTCGTGTTTTTCGGGGAAAATCCCTAATATGTGTCATTTTGACTAATTAAACTTTGATTAAGTCCCCTTTAAAAAATGATTGGTTTTTTAAACTATTCACTTTTTGTCATAATGAAAAATTGATACAGAAATTGTGTCAGAAATTCTGACACAATTTTTGTTTCAACTTTTCATTCTGACTCAGAATGAACATGATGATATGTTTAAAAAGAAGTGGACGACATTTCATGTTCAGTCTATCTTCTCTCTTTGCTATTGGAAGTCCATTCGAATTTTAGGCGATGCGAGCTCAGTTGATGTCTCTAGCCATTTTTTCTTTGACTTTGCTTCTTATTTATGCCCAAGAACAGGAGAAATATGAAAGCGTTGATTGCTTCGGACCCGAATGCCATGATATTTTGCGTCAAAGTAGGAACTTTCTTGCCGAATAGTTTAGTTAGGAGTGAATTTTTAGAAAGTAATCCGATCCGTGATGTTGTCGCCACTTGCTCAGGCTATAAATGTGCAAATGTAATGATAGAGTATACTCGCAGGAGTAAGTCTGCTTTGCTTACATATGCACGGGGTAGGATTTTTGGGGTCCGTATGTATAGGTGCTCATGAAAATTTTTGATGTTTTTTACTATGTTCTTTTTAAAAAATTATTTTTAGTCTTGATTTTTCGAAAATAAGTAAACTTTTAAGGTCATCGTCTGTCTCAAATTTTTTAGCCGGATGCATACTTATTTTCAAACCAGTATTCGCTCTGTTAACGGAATCAAAATGTACATTTTTTTCATCTAGGCTATCAAAATATATAATATTTAAAGCTTCAAAATATTCATGAGTTGGGGATCACGAAAATGACAAAAAAATTTATTTTCGTTAATTTCCATTATCATTACCAGAAATCTACGGAAATTAACGGATTTTTTCCTTTATTTTCCGGTAACGGAAATTAACGGAAAAAATCCGTTCATTTCCATTACCGTTACCGGAAATCAGCGGAAATTTTTTTTGTTATTTTCGTGATCCAAAGCTCATGAATATCACGGAGGCATAAATGAAAAAAAATTTCATGTACATTTTGATTCCGTTAACGGGAATTATCGGTAATTAACGGAATTTCCGTTAACGGGAACGAACACTGTTTCAAACATACCCAAGCAGGGTGTGGGGAGGGATAAATTGTTTGGAGGTCACGTTTGAGTTACTGTAAATTGTAAAAAAAATTTTTGATGAGTCACTTTTTGGTGACTTAAAGACAAGAAATTCTACCTGTTTTAACAAAAACGTGATAAAATTGCCATTAAAATTATCTAAACTGAACAATAACATAAATTTGACTCAATTTTGATGCAAAAAATCAATTTTTGAAGTCATTTTAGAAACAAATCCGGAGCTTCGCGCCGACCCGAGACTTCACATTAGAATTTTTTTCCTCAAATGCGTTACCATGTAGAGGGGTTCGACCCCCTGAGTATGTTTGTTTATTTTTCGGATGAGAGGGTAGTGAAGGTTAAATGGGGAGGTGTGCCCTGCCTCTTTGTAATCTTTGTTAATTTAAATTCAATACTTTTTTATAGAAAGAAGTTCATTCGGTGATGTCAAAAATGGATGCTCTGGTACTTTTTGCTCAAATAACCAGGTTGAAATTCAACGCGGAAGTAAGATATGATAGAAGTTTAAAGCTTCATAATTTGTTTATAGAAAGAAGTCCGTTCGGTAATGTCGAAAATCAATGTTCTGGTACTTTTTGCTCAAATAATGGTTTCCTTGCGAAGATCAAAAACTTTTTAAAAGGAATTTTTTAATATTTAACATAAAAATTTTTGTGCCTGATTTGAGAAAAAATATATTGAAAAATATTTTATAATAAAACGTTTTATATAAGTTTTCTCACGACATGGATTATCTAATCGAGGTTAAAACCGAGTGACATACAGGGTGATTCAGTTATATTGAAAAGGTCTTTCTGTGAGCTACATTTTTTATAAAGAGTGTATAATCTGTTTCCATATTTTCCTAGACTCACACTTTAAAAAATTTCAACTTTTAGCTAGAGTTGTTCGTCTCGTCGGGTTGATGAAACTTTTCTTGGGCGATATTTTTGAAAATGTTATCTTGATGAAGTTTTTCATCAAAAATGTTAATTTTTAGTGTCTCCGTAGAACAAGATTTGCGAAGCCGAAAAATTGGATTTTGATTTGGAATTTTTTAAAATCAAAGTTTAGATAAAGATCTAAAAGTTGATCGAGAGTTTTTTTAAAATCATTTTCCCTTGAACAAAAAAATTTTTCTCCGAAATTATGAATCATAGCTAGATATGTTCATCTCATTGAGCAGATGGAACTTTTTGCTGGCGACAATTTTTGAAAACATCATCTTCATGAAGTTTGTCGCCAAAAATGCCATTTTTAAGTGTCTCCGCGTGAACCTTCGTATATAGAAAAATTATTTTTAGTTGAATCTTTCTTATTTGAAAGTTCAGATATGGAGCTAAAAAACCTGAGTAACACTTTTTTTAAAACACCTTTTTTAATAAAACCGAGCTTTATGTCACAAAATTTTTTAAAGGTTATTACTTTTTCGTGCGATTTTCTCGTTTCTCTATCGATTTTCATCAAAAGTAACCTTTAAGAAAATTTTAGAAGAAATCAAGCTCTACAACTTTGTTAAAGAAGATTTAAAACGAATCTTAATAGAAAACGATAAAATTCATTATCAACATAGGTATCCTTACAAAATTTTTGTGACACCCAAAGCTCGTTTTTCTCGAAAAGTTTGTTTTAACTAGACTCTTAGTTGTTGAGAAATCGAATTTCGAAAATTGGTTCACGAACGGTTTTCAATTTTTTACGTTTGCCTGATTTTTAATTGTATTTTTTGATCGATTGATCTTAATTTTTGAATCGAAAAAATTAGGATCAATCGAAAAAATGAAAACCAAAATTTTGTTAATCGAAATAGATTATAAAAAATTTTTAGGGTCATTAACAAATTACGTTTGCCATAAACCTCGATTTTTGGACCCCTCCCACCCTAGTTTGCAACCGTTACATTTGACCGGACCCCCCCCCCCTTTGTTAGCAAACGTAATTTTTTTTAATAGAAAATAACGAATTTTGACGGATGTTTCAAAACTTTACCTACTAGGATTTTTACCTGTTTAACTCTAAATCAGTGGCGTAACTAGAGGGGGAACCCGGAGTGGTTCCCCCTCTATTCCTGGAAAAATTTTTCCTAATGTCCCCCCTTATGTTTTTGCCTAATTTGAACAATTTTTTCGAAAATCATAATGGTCCCTCATGATTTTTTACTAAAATGACCCAAATTTTCTATTTTTCCAGATGGTCTAAAATTTTCCATTTTTTCTATAAAAATTAAAAACAAGCGTTTATCAACAAATTTTTCGCCTGCGACACTGGATTTTACTTCGACTAAAGTTTTTCAATAAAATTGTCCAATTTTTCCCATTTTTCAACAAAACAACCCCGAATTTGACATTTTTTAAACCAAAAAGTTCTTCATTTTTAGCATATAAACAAGCGTTTTTCAAAAAAAATAAATTCACCGTGGAGCTGGTTTTTGCATTAACTCAAAGATTTCAACAAAATTTTTGTCGAAAATCGAAAATTTTTGAGCGTTTTCCGCTTAAAAATGAGTGTTTTTCAGCAAAAAAATTACGTTAGATTTCGGCTGACCCCCCCCCGTTAGATTTCGTTAGA
>OZJO01002665.1:0-24484 GCA_900406225.1 Acrobeloides nanus | reverse complement strand
ATAGCCCTATGGGGAATTTTTCTATACGAGGAATCGATTGCGCGCATTGAAAAATCCTGAAAACGCTTCCCCCTGGCCCCAAATCAGCCCAAAAAACCATAAAAAGTGCAAAAATACGGCTGATTTGGGGTCAGGAAAGCGTTTTCAAGATTTTTCAATGCGCTCAATCGATTCCTCGCATAGAAAAACCCCCATAGGGTTATTTTAGAAAAAAATAGGCAAATTTTTTTTGGCTAAAAATTTGGTTGAAAAATCCACTTTTTTAACCACCTTGTATAACAAATAAAATCAAAATCAAAATTGGCATTTTGAAATTTAAAAAAAAATGCAAATTGTCGCTTTAAAAAACAGCAATCATTTAAGTTGTCATTGAGAAGCTTTTAGAAAGAATTTTATTTTTAAAAAAATTCTGATTTTTGCTCAACAATGGAAATTTTGCAAAAATTCAATCTTTCACAAAGAATTGAAAAAAATTGAATCTTTGGTGAAAATCGTATTTTTGATCGAAAATTCTGATTTTTTGCTCAAAAATGACGAATTTTTGCCAAAAATTCAATCTTTCACAAAAAATTAAAAAATTGAATTTTTGTTGAAATTTGTGATTTTTGCCCAAAAAATCGAATTGTTGGCAAAAAGTTCGATGTTGTGCAAAAAATCGATTTTTTGTGTAAAAATTCGATTTGTCACAAAAAAATAGAATTTTTGCATAAAAATTCGATTTTTCATACAGATTACAAATTGAAATTTTCTGTGAAAATCTAATTTTTGCATAAGAATTCGACAAAATTTAAAAAATAGAATTTTCTGTGAAAATCGAATTTGTGCCCAAAATTCAACCTTTCACAAAAAAAAATAAAAAATTGAATTTTTGTTGAAATTTGTGATTTTTGCGCAAAAAATCGAATTGTTGGCAAAAATTCGATTTTTTGCAAAAATCGAATTTTTCGCATAAAAATTCGATTTTTCACAAAATTTAAAAATTGAATTTTCTTTGAAAATCGAATTTTTGGCAAAAATCACAATTCTCAACAAAAATTCGATTATCGCAAAAATTTTTTGGTTAAACTAATTTTTTCTCAAAAATCAATTTTTAAAGTGAAAATAGACGTTTTGTTTGAAAATTCTGGCTTTCCCAAAGATCAAATTTTTTCCACAAAAAGGAAATTTAGTCTGATTTTGATAAAAAATCAATATATTGAAACGATTGATCGAACATTATAAAATTCAAAAAAACATTTTTTCAAAATTTTCAACCATCAATTTTTCATTATCCCTAACCGACATTGAAGTAGCCCTGCACAAAAATGCAAACAATAAACAAACAAACATTACAAGCGTAGTTTAGACATAAGTAGCCGAAGCGTAATATATAGGAAGCTCTTATGGTGAGACTGTGAGGCACTTAACTTCAAGTTGGAGAATACAAACGGGATGAAAGACACCTCTCCAGTCCATTATATTTTGGAAATTATATCTTTTTGTCTACTAGGGATGCTTAAAGGACCAGTCTACTTTTGGGGAAATGATGCCATGTGATAGAGCAGAAAATTTGGGGCATAGACTCAAATGAAAAAACACCTCTAAAAAAGACAAAAACATCTCCTCTCTGAAAACACCTCTTCATAAATCATCCGGCCGCAGGCTGGACGAAAAAAAATTAAAGAGGACTATTATGTTTTTGTCCATTTTTCCGAAAAAATTTTTTGCGACATCGAAAAATTGAAAAATTTAGATAAAAAATTTTTAGGTGAAAATTTCAAAGCCATGTCATTACCTCGGAACTGTCTCTCCTCCCTATTTCATGTGTGATGATAGAGACAAAAAATTTGGCGAAAAAAGAAAAATTTTGTAAAAAAAGAAGATTGTAAATTTGATAAACATGTATGGAAATTTATATAAACGACACATAAATTGAGAGAGAAAAATGAGGGTGTACAACATGTTGTCGCTTTCCATTTGCTCTAGAAACAAGGGTTGGAAAAACCTGTTCAGACCAATCGATCGGTTATAACTTTTGTTCATGACAAGTTGAAGAAAAAATTTGTAGAAAAGTTCAAAATGTGAAAAATATTCGAGCTCTTGCCCCTGGCGAGACGCAATCAACAGGATTCCGAAAACTGATACTTTTTTGAAGTAATTTTATGGACAAATATCCCGTAAAGTCTTAGGTCTAAGCTTAGGCTTGAGCTTGGGCTTAGGCTTAAGTCTAAGGTTAAGCCTAAGCTTAAGCCTAAGCCTAAGCCTAAGCTTAAGCCTAGGCCTAAGCCTTTAGAGTATATTTTTCCATAAAATTACTTCAAAAAAGTATCAGTTTTTGAAATTCTGTTGATTGCGTCTCCCCCAAAGGGAAGAGCTCTAAAATATTGAAAAAATGATTTTTTTTACCAAAATCATGAGAAAAATGCAAATTTGAGAAACAAATCAATCTATACAAAACCAACAAAAAAGTTGGTTGACACTCGACTTGTACCGATACTAGGATTCTTTCAATCAATACCTTTCTCAACCAGAACTGAAACTGGCTGGGAGATGGAAATTCGCTGGCCGTGACATAAACACAACCACTTGTCGGTCGGCCGCGACGGGTGTCCGAACGAAATGGTGGAACAGACACATGCGCTCCGACTAGAAAAAAATTTAAGCGTCTGCACAGTGTATAAAAAATCCAAAAAGGAGACAATTTAGCAAAAAAAGAAAAATTTAAAAAAAAAGAAAATTGTCAATTTGATAAACATGTATGAAATTTATTTGTGTTTTCCCATGGCCGAGTGGCTAAAGCGCTTGGCCTTCACTCGAAGAATCAGGGTCACTACATCATTGTGTTTTAAGCAACGCTCTTCTTTTGTTAAAGATTTAAAAATCATTCAAACCAACCGGGTTGAAAACGTTGAGTTGAACTTTTTCTGGCTGTAGAAATTCATCCGGAGGGGAATCGTCAAAATCTGGAGATCCGGGTCTCGATCGAGATCTGGACCGAGATCCACTTCTTGACCTAGAAGTTCCGGCAATTTGTGGCTGAGATCTTGTCGTCGAGGCACCAGAAACATTCAAAGTGCTTCCACCGAAGCCTTGATTTGGCATAGGGGTAATTGGTGGGGCCTAAAAGTTATGGGGTAAAAATGTTTTGCTATCCCACTATCCACTAGGCTATGAAAACCAGTTATAAGGCATTGGTTCGATCCCCTTGGGTCGACAAATTAAAAAAAATCAAAATTTTTGCATATTTGTCATTTTTGATGGGGAACAATAGTTTTAAGGAAGCTTTCAATTTTTACATCAATCTTACTTTTGGCAAAATAGCTAGAAAATGGCATTTTTTATTGGAAGAATAGCCAATTTTTAACCATTTTTGTGAAAAAATACAATTTTTCTATTAAAATTTTTTGAAATATATTATACCTGTATCATAGGCTGACCAGCACCAGTGACTTGCGTGATCGCCGCACCATTTGGATATTGCTGCGCATGAAAATATCCCCATGGTGAGACTCCATTGGCGCCACCAGATTGTATACCAGTTGTAATAAAAACTCCATTATGAGTACCATATGTTGTAATATCCATCTTGTAACTAACAGTCATACTTGGTTGTGGTGGCCCTAGGCCGTTGATGTTGGTCATTTTGACTACAAAAAGGTGACTAGTTTGGCAAGATCGTGGTTTTGATTTGGGTTGTTCTGAAAACAAATATGGGAAATAATCAATAAATGATAATTGTATGATATATTTGATATAAATATATACAATGTGTGGGCAGGAAGACTGAAGCATTCAATAAGAAGCGAGAGATGAATCATGATTTGTAAATGTAAAGGCGGAAAAAATATAAAATTTTGAAAAATTCTTCAAAAATCGAAAAATTTGTAAAATTTTGAAAAATTCGAAGAAAAAATTGAAAAATTCGTCAAAAATCCAAAAATTCGAAAATTTAAAAAAATCGAAATATTCGTCAAAAATTGAAAAATTTATCAAAAATCGAAAATTTGTCGAAAATAGAAAATTTCGTCAAAAATTGAAAGACACGGTACATATTGAAAAATTCTGTCAAAAATTGAAAAATTCATCAAAATTCGAAAAATCGTCAAAAATTGAAAAATCTTCAAAATTCGTCACAAATCGAAAAATCCTTTAAAAGTCAACAAACTTCAAACAAATTTGAAAAATTCATAAAAATTCATAAAAATTCTTAAAAAATCGAAGAAGTTGCCAAAAATTAAAAATTTTTTCAAAAATCAAAATATGTAAAAATTTGAAAAATTCGTCAAAATCGAAAAATCCGTCAAAAATTGAAAAATTCCTAAAAAATTATAAGAAAAATTAAAAATATCAACTTTGTAGCTTTTCCACAGACTTGTACGTTGAGAATACCCCCCCCCCTCTCTGATACTCTTTATGAAATTATCTCTCATAAAAATATTATTACCATCGTGTCCAGCATAGACAAAAACCTCTAAACGACACCCATATTGCCATAAAAATTTTGAGATTTTGATTTTGCCTCTAGCCCCTTACCCATTAGACTATGGATTCAATTATATGGCGCTGGTTCGAGCCTACGTGAGTCAAAAACATCAAAAACTGTTCAAAATTTTTGCACTTGTATAATTTTCCATTCTAAACGATTTTTGAAGAATGTTTTCAATTTTGACATTCTCCTATCCTTTGTAGCAAAAATTGATTCAGAAAACAAATTTTCAAAACAACACAAAAATCAATATTCATACAACAAAATGAAAACGTGATGCTCCAAAACGAAATGCGATAAGAGCCAAACACGTAACGCAATAAAAAGTAAAGAAAATCAACAAGGATTATACGAAAAGCAAGCCAAACCATCCGTACGACAATGCAAACATTTGTGGAGGTGAAGAAGAAAGACACTATTATATTCATTTCAATTAGAACTATTATGTTGTGGATAGGAGAGGGGTATACAAGCCTAAGCATAAGCCTAAAACTAAGTCTAAATCTAAGCCTACAGTAGCGGAAAAAAGTCTTGGGGCAAGGTGAAAAGCACATCCTTTTCACCCTTGCCCCAAGACTTTTTTCCGCTACTGTAAGCCTAAGCTTAAACCTAAGCCTAAGCCTAAATCTAAGCCTAAATTTTCAAAAATGTTTTTCCTAGAAATGACTCCTCGAGGCGTAAAAACATGCGAGAAATGCGAATTTGACATTTTCAAAGCGAAAAAACGCTTCCCTGATCCAGGGAATGCCTGTGTGTTGAAGCAAAAAGTCGCAAAAATGCGATTTTTAGACTTTTCACTTCAATACACAGACCTTCAGGGGAGTGTTTTTATGTCAAATTTGAATTCCCCTCACCCCTAGAGGGGTCATTCTCAGAAAAATTTTTGAAAATTTTTTCACGTGGGTAGCCTCCCCCATTCTATAATAGCTCTGAAAATTTTATTTGACCGATTCAAAAAAGGTGGCTAAAGAAAACCCTCCCCCCATAAAATTGATCATATTTTTTCATTTTCCAAAATACATTACAAAAGAAAATTTTTCTCGCGAATCACGGAATCAGAGGATCACAAAGAACTCTATAAGAAAGCCGAAGCCACCCGGCTGTCTCCAAGCTAGCGCACTAGTTTCGTCATCGCCTTCGTTTCAAAATAATAATTCTGTTTCTTGTACAAACGCGAACGCCGAGAATTTGTTTACTTTTTAGCAAGAGCGTTAGAGTAAGTGTGTCCAGCGAAAGTGGGAAAGAAGAAGAATAAGATAGTTTCCCTGTCTCATAAATTCCATATTCGGACGGTTTTGAATTTCATATAGTACACGGTGAGTAAAAAAAAGTGCGTTTTTGTAATTTTTGGGGCCCGAAAAAATTTTTGGAATCGGAAAATTTTTTTACTTAAAATGACCCTCAGAGCTCGCTTTGTATTGTAATGGTACTTCTGGATCTCAACATGTGGTGCTTGAAAGTCTGAACGAATCTTGCGGCTTAACCATTGCTGCTTGGATGGTAAGGGGCGATTGTGAGACGCTTGATTCCATGATTTTTGCAGAAGTCTTCAAAATGTTGACTAACAAATTGTGGGCCGTTATCGGAAACAATGCAAAATGGGTATCCATGGATTAAGAACGTTTGTTCAAGGAGATTGATTGTGGATTCTGACGTTGGTGAGCTGGTTTGCAGTACATGAGAGAATTTCTAGTGGGCATCCACCACCATGAGCCAGCAGGAACCCAAGAATGCAGGGGTAAAAAAATTTCTCATATAGGGGTAATTTTATGCAGGAAATCGATTGCGCGCATTCCCAAAGCTTGAAAATGCGTCCCTGATTCAGGAAATGGATTCTGCGTATTGACACGAAAATAGAAAAATTCCTTTTTTCGCCCGTACATCAAAACATTCCCTGAATCAGGGTCAAGATAATTTTGTCATTATTAGAAAATGTGTGCAATCGATTCCTCGCATAAAATTACCCTTATATGGATAATTTTTAGTAAAAAATTTTCCGGTCTCAAAAATCACAAAATTGCACTTTTTTACTCACCTTGTAAAAAGAATATATAGTTAAAATTTGATCCCTAGATGTAAAATTTAGGTCAAAAATGAAAAATTCGTTCAAAATCTTGATAGCATAAAAAATTACACAAATGCAAAAATTTTGAGCCGTTTTTGATTTTGGAAACCCAAAGGAGATCGAACCAGGCCTGATTTTCATGGTCTAGTGGATAGTGAGTTAGCAAATGCATTTAAAATATGAAATTTCTATGTAATATGAATATCGTTTAAAGGCTTTCGACTATTCCGAACACGATAATGATGGAATTTTTTGTCAGAAAAATTCCTAGAAGGGTATCTCATTTTTGCCAGCTGCTCAAAATCTCAGATTTATGCGAAAATTAAAAAAAAATCTTCCAAAGTCTTGTTCAGCATGAAAAAAATATAAGTGGAAAATTATGCACCGTTTTTGACGTTTTTCATACACATGGGACTCGAATCAAGGCCTTATAATTGAATCCATAGTCAAGTGGGTAAGTCCTAGTAGCAAAATTGGAATCTCAAAATTTTTATGACAATAGGGGTATCGTTTAAAGGACCAATCCACTCGAAAAAAACACTGTAAAAAAGTTATATATTCGGAAAGTTCATAAAAAATGAAGTATTTTTTTGTTTTTACGGTAACCTCTGAATCGTTATCGTTGCCGAGATAATCGCGTTTGAAGTTGGCGATTTTTGAAATCTGTGTATTACAACGAAAACATGAATGCAGTGAAAATTCGCCTCTCAATCAATAAAAGTTGTGTATTGACGCAAAAATTTTTTTGCATGATTCCAAATTTTTTAAAAATTTCGCGTCGATACACAACTTTTATTGATGACGAATTTTCACTGCGTTCATGTTTTCGTTGTAATACACAAATTTCAAAAATCTTCAAACCCAATTTTCTCAACAACTACAACGATTTAGAACATGCCGTAAAAACAAAAAATATTCCATTTTTCATGAACCTTTCGAATATATATATTTTTTCATAGTATTTTTTCCGAGTGTGTTCGTTTAAAGGTCTTCGGCTATGCTGAATGTGCTAATATTTTATAACAAAAATTTAACAAATTCAAGCATCAATTGAACACACATAAATATACACGTATAAACTATACAACTCAACAGAATACCTTTAATCTCGGAATGTTGCGTAAATACTCATCGGATTTAACCAAAAGTGGAGGCTAAAATCCGCTAGTTAGGTAGGATGCGTGTATACAAGTGCATGACATAGAGAACGAGAAAAAGGTGAGCCAACTGAGCAAATTGACACCAGTAGCCTATCCTAACTGGCCGCTAATTAATATTCAAATTATAGTTTGAACTGACCACAGGCTATATATATATTGTTTACTTAATTAAAGGACCAGTCTGAGCGAAAAAAAGTTGCCATTTTTTGTTGATATTCGGAAAGTTCATAAAAATGGAGCATTTGTTGTTTTTATGGTAAATTCTGAATCGTTGTCATTTTTGAGATAATTGCGTGCGAAGTTGGCGATTTGAAATGTTGTGTATTATAACGAAAACATGTACCTGATATTTTTCCCTGAATCAATAAAATCTGTATATTGAGAAGAAAATAATTCAAAATCCTTGAACATTTAGAAGAAAAATAAATACAGCATTTTTTATAACTCGTTGAGATGAATAAAATGGCACCAAAATTATACAGTGTGAACATTATTTTGAGTTATTGAAATGAAAATCTTCCAAATTTTTCAAATATTTTCGTTTCAATAACCTAAAATATTTTTCAAAATGGATAATTTTGGTGCCATTTTATTTGTCACTATGAGTTATAAAAAATGCTGTATTTATATTTTAGGGCTTAGCCTAGGCTTGGGCTGTCCTAGGCTTGGGCTTAGCCTAAGCTTAGGTTTAGACTTAGATTAGGCTTGGGCTATGTCTTAGGCTATGGCTTGGGCTTTCATACAAACAAATTTCCATATATTAAGCTTTCCATACATACACATACAGACTCTCAATCTCATACATGCCTAGGAGGAAACCCTCCTTCATACAATAGGTATTGGACGTCTTGCTGGACAATGGTCACTTTCCCCAGATAGGCTATCTCTCTCTCGCCAAATGGCCATTGCATGCTATTGACTCGCCACTCAAAAATAAACAACAAATACAATAACAACATATAGCAATTTTTGCAACTGAAAAATATACTACAGGATGTATAAAAAACCGGAATTTGGGCGATTTTTTCATGTTTTTTGACCCGAAATTTTTTTCAAAGATGACCCTATTAGGGCTAATTTTATGCGAGGATCGAGTGCGTACATTCTCGAAGCTTGAAAACGCTTCCCTGACCCTGAATCAGAGAAGTGTGTGTATTGAAGCGAAAATCGAAAATTTTTAGATTTTCTGCCTGAAAATGATTTCCTGGTGGTAAATTTATGCGGAGAATCGATTGCGCGCATTCCCGAAGATTGAAAACGTTTCCCTGATTCTGATTCAGGGAATCAGGGTATGTGTATTGATCGAAATTTGATAAAATCTCATATTTAGGTAGGAAATGCAAGGTTTCATGAAGTTTTAAAAATTTCGATTCTTTCTGAAATAGAGTTTTTAAAATGTCCGCTTTTTAGATTCTCTTATTTGTACAATGATTTTACAAGAAGATTTAATTGAAATTTGATCTTTGTTAAGGCTGAAGACTCCACAACAAATATTGGAAGAAGACAAATCATGGGAATCTTTAACGCATCAAACAATTCAACAATGACTTACAAGGAATAGTCACCAAGTGTGTCCTCGAAATTTTGAATAATTTCAACGTCATTAGATGCAAAAAAATATATAAGAAACACATATTTATTCGTTTTTACCATAAAATTTAAGAAAGCTGTATTTTTTGGATTAAAAATTAAAAAAAATATAGTGCAAAAATTGTGCAAAAAAATATTGACAATGCAGGACTCAAACCAGACATTGGTTTCAAAAAAGCTCACTTTATTTTTAAAATTTTCAATCCAAAAATTACAGCTCTCTGAAATTTTGGGGTAAAAACGAATAAATATGTGTTCCTTATATATATTTTCTGCATCTAATGACGGTGAAATTATTCAAAATTTCGAGGACACACTTGGTGACTATTCCTTGTTAGTGAACTTTGACCTCCAGGCTCCAGAAAATCGTTGAATAGGAGAAAGGCAAATACAACATTATTTCAATAAAATTTGAGCTTTTTACAACTTTGTTTATATTTTATTTATTTTTTTATCGTTCTTTCTGTTTCTTGTTTTGATAAATTTTTACAAAAGAAAGAGTTACAGCATCTTCGAAACATCAAATAAGCTTTGTATGACAAATTTTGCTATAATACACCAAAAGTTGGCACAGACTTATTGCCTCTTGAAACAGACGTGAACTACGTCTACATGGCATCATAAATTTAGAATTCTTGTTCTTTAATGCATTAATTTGATTCGTAGGGGGATTAGTCTTATTAGTCTTAAGTGATAAAAAAATAATGTGATATCATTCTTTTAGAGACCGTGCATTGAATGCATTGAAACCAATCCACGGTGGACCAAACTGGGCCAAAAATTAAATCTCTTCAAAAACATCCAAATACATTTTTGGTTTTTCATTTCTGACCAAATACTTAATGAATGAATTCTCGAAAAACGGTTTTTTTAAGTTGTTGTGCAACTATACAGGGACTTGGAATACTACTAACAGTCCATGTTCCGGGAAACCAAAGCCAAATTGTTTCTATGATAATGCTCAATCCTTGTGCATTTGTAAATCCTTATACCCTCGCTGGGAAGATGACCTGAAAGAAATTTGTATCGATTATTACAATTAAATTATTCAATCTCAATACAGCTCGATAACAATAATAAACAAGGCATCTTCTCATTATAAATTTAACAACATCTTATTTGCAAGATGTAACTTATCTTAACAGTAGGGATATCAAAGAACTGACCTTAAGGAGTTTCAATCTCCTTAAGGTCAGTTTCAAACTGACCTAGGTAAGTTTCAAACTGACCTTTCATTTACATTATATGTTCATCAAATTTTTTCTCCTTGATAAGTTCGACACGCAGGCTAGACAACAATGTGATTTTTTGCATCGAACTTATCAAGAAGAAAAAATTTGACGAGCATATAATTAAAGAAGAATAGGTCAGTTTGAAACTCCTTAAGGTCAGTTCTTTGATATCCCTGGTTCCAGGAAGGGAGGGTGAGACCGAATTTTGATGGGTTGGTATGAGATAAGGGCGAAATTCTGGGTTGGTTAGGGGGTTGCATCCCCCCCCCCCCAGTTCACTTATGATCTTGACAACCCTTGTAAAAAGAAGGCTATTTCATGAATCCAACTCCCTAACTTAACAAGCCTATGTAAGCTATTTTAGTCTCTGCGTCCAATTCACAGGCCAATTTTTTCAGATTTTGTGATTTCGATTGTAATATGGTTCTTCTATATGGCGAACATGAATCCGAGCGATTTGGTCCGTTCCGGACCGAGTTTTGGTTGAAATATACCCTCAGGGAGGCAGGAGTACAAAATTGCTGGGGTACCCCCAGTTGAGGGGGGGATCCCAGAAATGGTATTTCAACCAAAACTCTGACAAATTCGGTCCGGAACGGCCCAAATAGCTCGGGTTCATGTTCCCCGTATAGAACAGAACAACCATACAATCGAAACCGCTAAAATCTGAAAAAATTTCTAAAATTTTCATTTTCAGCAGGATTTTTTTGAAAAATCCTGGGATAGGTGGTTCAGGAAAATTTTTTAGCTCCTGAAACCTTCACCAATCGATTCCCCGGTTATAAAAACCCCCAGTATGCGCGAGAAAATAAGTTTTCGTGTTGATTTGAAAATTTAGACCACTTTTTCCCTAAGAGTGTCTTATCTATAAGATTAAATGTATAGCTGAACATCGAAATTATATAAAACAAGACGTTTCCTTTTATAATCATTTGCCCATCTTTTATACCATTCCTGAACAATGAGATTATTACCAATTATTATATGTTGTTTTGTATTCATTAATCTAACATTATGTTGGCATCAATGCACGGAGTTTAGTGTAGAACAATATTTGTGCAACCGTACAGATTCTTTGTCGATGACTAACAGTTCATGTTCCGAGCAACCATCATCAAATTGTTTTTATGATAATGTTATATCCAAGTGCATTTGTAAATACTTGAGCCCTTGCTGGGAAGATGATCCTGGAATCAATTCGTATCGATTATTACAATTAAATTATTCAATTTCATTACAGCTCGATAACAATAATAAACAAGGCATCTTCTCACCATCAAATTTAACAACATCTTATTTGCAAGATGTAACGACTTATCTTAACAGTTCTCTTATACCAACGGGAGTGAGTGTATTTTACTCTACTGAGTGCGATGGCTCCTATTTTTCTACCATATTTGATTCCGATCAAGTTTTATTTAATACTACAACTAATTTTACTTTTGATCATAATTGCGATTCTTTTGATGTTTTGTATGTACAGTTTGTTGGACAACCTATTTATAATTATAATGATGCATTTCATTTGTACGAATATAAAGGAACATATTACGTAGAGGACAATTATTATTATATTAATGGATATTCTACCTATGGGTCGATGTTGGCGCCTGAAGCAAATTCTCTCTCTACTTATCAAGGAAATTTTACATGCCTGTCGTTCAATTCTATACCGGATCCTCCAACATTTAAAGGTATGCAAAATATATAAATTAAAAAAAGTTCCTATAGATCATTGCAAGAAATATATTAGTCGAAGCTTGTATAATGACAGTACCGTTTTGGTTGTAGCTTATGAATATAATGATAGTTATGTTTCAGTTTCTGTTAGTACTAATAATCTAGTTACTGTTACCGTTTCTTCCAGCGTTATGGACATATTTGTGTAAGTATATCGTAAATAAGTCATGACCTGCAGCGGTACCCCCTTTCAATAGACCTCAAAAATTTTTTGCCTATTTTTCTTTAAAAATCGTTTTTAAATGCTAAAATTTTGCTGTTTCTTGAAATTTGTTTCTTACCTATACGTAGGCAGGATTTCCTGACGAGGGGGCAATCGGTTAAAAAATTGAAATTTTCCTTTAAAAAACATAAGAGTTTCTTATGTTCTTAATTTTGACTTCAAAATTTTCCGTGATGGGGGATGCAATTAAAAAATTTTTTAAAGGAAAAATTCACGGAAAACCGTCACAGAAAATTTTGAAGGAAAAATTAAGAACATAAGGAGGACATTTATGTTTTTTTAAAAATTCCCCAAAAATTGAAATCCTTGTCTGAAGCTCAATGCCCCTTATTTTACGTTGATTTTTTGAATTTTCTAACCTGTCTAAACATCCTAGATAATTTCTATCTGGACTATGTATTCTAATATGGAGAACATTTCTAGCGTGATTTCGAAAAAATTCGAGAAAAAATTTTTTTCGACCCTTCCCACTATGGCCGCTGTGTAAAAAGACTAAAAAAAATCGAAATTTCTCGGATTTTTTCGAAATCATGCTAGAAATATTCTCCATATTGGAATACATAGGCTGGATAGACATTTTGGCCGAAAAAATTATCTAGGGTGTTTTAGACGGGTTAGAAAATTTAAATAATCAACGTAAAATCGGGTTTTTGAGCTTCAGACAAGAATTTCAATTTTTGAGAACAGAATTTTGACTCGAAATGATGTTTAAAAACTTTCCCATGCATCAATTTCGCTAAATAAATTCAAATTTGAATACACTCGAACTATGCCCACATAGGTTTGAACTTTCTAGATATTGTCTCTTAAAAACGATTTTAAAGAAAAATTGCTCCCTTTGTCCCCTACATGGCTGCCTATACGTTATTGTAATTGCATCGGTCTCGTTATTTTTATTTAAATCACAAAATCATGTGAGATATTTACAAATTTAAAAATTTAAAGCAATGGGGCAGGAATTCAAAATGCGACCAGTACGATTTCTCCAACTATAACCAATTATATACACCAATACTATCATCGATTATATTTAAATGATTCGTTGTTTGTATTCCAACATCACATTGTTTTCTACAACCAAAATAGCTATATAAACGAAACGAATTATTTTACATACGATGATAGCTGTACTAACAAGATCTTATGCAAGTTATTTGAAATTTCGAATCTCTAATGATTATTTTTAGACGACAAAGAGAGTCTTTCGTATTTAACAAACGAATTTTGTTGTGTTGAATGGCAAATTGCCGGTAAAAGTTTTTTTGGAGAAAAGTTTAAAAATTTTTTTTAGGAATTGTTTCACCAACGCCTAATCCAACAACTGTTTCACCAACTTCTAGTTCAACGACTGTTTCGCCAACGTCTAGTCCAACAACTACCGTGAAAACAAGTCAAGATACAACTGCTACAACATCTACCGCGCATCCAAGTCAAAGTATACCATTTTTATTGAACTTATCTTATTTTTTAGGTAGCAATACATGCTCAAATGGTTGGTATCAATCTTCGTTGGCATCATTCAGTATTTGGATTGTGGCTGTTTGTGCGTTACTCTCCAGATCAGAAAAACTGTGAAGACTAAACTATTGAAAATGTTTTCTGCTGTTGATATATTTATGATTTTTAATGAATTAAAACAATTTGAAATTTTGGAGCTGTCCTAACTGGGGGGAGTCAATCAATAGAGTTCAAAAAGATGAGTTAAAATTTATCAGTTTTTATCAAAATTTGTTCAGTAAAGACTCCTATAGTGGTAATTTTATGCGAGAAATCGATTGAGCGCATTCTCGAACCTTGAAAACGCTTCCTTGACCCTGATTCAGGGAAGGAATCGGTGTATTGAAGCGAAAATCAAACATTTTCGGATTTTTATGAAAAAGCCGTCGATTCTTAGGTTTTTCTAGGCGGGAAATCGATTGTGTGCACTCTCAAACCGTGAAAATGCTTCTTTGACTCTGATTCAGGGAAAAAACCAAAAAATCGCACCTTCAATGCGTGAAAACTCTTGTTTTGACCCGCTTTGGGAAAATCCGAAAATGTTCGCTTCAATACACCGATTCTTTCCCTGAATCAGGAACAAATAAGCGTTTCGGGAGTGAGTGCGCGCAATCGATTCCCCGCCTAGAAAAACCTAAGAATCGACGGTTTTCTCATAAAATTCCGAAAATGTTTGATTTCCGCTTCAATACACTGATTCCTTCCCTGAATCAGGGTCAAGGAAGCGTTTTCAAGGCTCGGGAATGCGCTCAATCAATTTCTCGCATAAAATTACCCCTATAGGAGTCTTTACTGCAAAAAATTTTGAAAAATTAATAAATTTTAACTCATCTTTTTGAACTCTGTTGATTGACTCCCCCAGCTAGGACAGCTCCGAAATTTTGGACGATTGTAAAAATTTTATGAGCTTTTTCGCTTTTGTACGATTTATTAATATTTCTTCCAACTCATTGTTTCTGCCTTTGACAACTGTGTACAGAGTAAACCTATAAATGCTATCTTAAAATACTTCTTACTTATATCATTTCAGTTAATAATAGTTCTTCCTACTCATTGGTTCTGCCTTTTCGAGACAAGAAATTCTAGACGAACAAAAGTATCTAAATGTTGCAGGATTCCAATATTTGGCTAGCTGTAGAGCCTATTTATGGCTATAACATCTTCTCGAAATTTTCTGAAAACCCTTTCTTAATCGTTTATTTTTAGTTACACTATCGGATTCAGCACAAAATTTTACCGTTGATTTATGACTTAACCTACAACAGATTCTAGTGTTTGAATCTGTTGTACAACAGATTTTCTGTTGTGTTGTACAACAGAAAGATTCTTTGTAATCTGTTGTGTTAATACAACAGAAAAAAATCGGTGAACACAACAGAAAAACTGTTATGTTGTACACAACAGAATCATTCTGTTGTACAACACAACAGTTTTAACACAACAGATTCAAACACTGCCTAAACCTCACCACCCATATGGCGCGTCTCTAGAGCGCAAGAGGTAAGCATGATCCCAGTTGTACCTATGATAGGTGATCGCTTAATCATGTTTTATTGTATTTTATGCTTTGTATTCTCACTTGTCAGTTAGCTGCTTTATTGTAGTGTGTAGCCTACAAAGATGCTTGGTCACAAAACTCTGATCACTTAGAACTGGAGAACTCCAAATCCTCCACCATCTAAAGATTTTATTAAATTTCAGCTAAAATTTGATTCTAATGTTTTCTTATCATTAGAATCTTTGTTAATCTTCTCGTTTTTTCTGACGCTGATTTGTCACCAAATTCTCCACATGACGTTTTAATCTGTTCATCAAACAGTTTTAATCTACCTCTATGTCTGGATATTTATGCCCTAAGAAATTTTTTGACTATACGAATCTAGATCCGGTTAAAACTATGATCTAGTTTGAAGACGTTTTAATCATTTTATCAAGGATTTTTGGGCCTATATTTCCATTTTAAAAGGGGGTGTACTTTGTAGCCGGATCTAGAAAAAAATTTGTTTTCAAAAAGACCCTATTGCACGGCTGACCAAACTGAAAAAAAGTGGGGACACTCTCAAAAACTTTATTTTTTGGCACATAAAAAATTTTTGTTCATTTTTTTACAATTTGATGATAAACATGTAATAAAAATGTATAGAAAAATTTTAATTAAGACAGTTTTAATAAAACGCAAAAAAATTTCGAGAAAAATCTATTTTTAGCAACCAAAGAATCATCACGCAAAATCAAATCGCTCCAGAATGGAGTCGAAGCTGAGCCTTCTATATAAAAAGCGAGAGTAAAAACACTTAACTAAGTAGCAGATTTATCCAGAACTTTTTAAAATTAGCTATGAACTAAGCTACCATTTGGTTAACGCGATTTTTAAAAGGCTGTAACTTTTTTCCCTATAAATCCGATTTTTATGGTTTTGGTGTCAAAAAATTTCTCAGGTTCTGTAGAAAAAAAGTATCAAACGATCTTTTTTACTAACGTAGAAGCTGAGATATTCCAAATTTTAACCAAAAAAGTGGTATTTTTTGGACAAAAATTTGAATATCTCAGCTTCTACGTTAGTAAAAAAGATTTCGTTTAATACTTTTTTCTACAGAATCTGAGGAATTTTTTGACATCAAAACCATAAAAATCGGATTTATAGAAAAAAGTTATCGTCTTTTGAAGTTTTCATTGTTTTCATTATTTTCATTAATTTTCAAACGCATTTTTAGAAAAATAAAAAAGTGAAACATGCCAAAATTCTTTTTGGAAATAAAGATTTAAACGTATAGAAAATAATAAAAAAGGAATGATTGGATTTCATGACGTATTCGCCGAGATATCAAATTTTTTGTCTACATAATCCTGTTCAGGACTTCGAAAATTTTTCGCAACAGTCAAATTTTTTGTTTTAGCAAATAAAATTTTTATTTTTTTAAATTTATGTTATTAGGTATTAGAGAAAACGTTTTTTACAAAAATTTCACTTGTCCCCATTTTTTTCCCATTTTGGTGTGCCGTGATTGGGGGTAATTTGATGAGAGAAATCGATTGCGCGCATTCCCTAAGCTTGAAAATGCTTCCTTGATCCTGATTCAGGGAAAATATAGATTTTTTCGACCTTTTTTATACTAGTACTTGGTTTGAAAAGACGTTTCTCCATCAACAAGCTTGGGTGGTGCAGTAACAAAGCTTTGGCTTTTTGTTCACAAAGGTCGTGGGTTAGAATCCCGCTTGTAGCCAAATTTTTTTACATAAAGTAAAAATCGAAATTTTTTTTGCAAAATCATTCGAATCCGCGACTTTCTGTGAGCAATAAGCTGCTGCTTTGTCACTGCATCACCGAGGCTTGTTGATGGAGAAACGTCTTTTCAAACCAAGTACTAGTATAAAAAAGGTCGAAAAAATCTATATTTTCCCTGAATTAGGGTCAAGGAAGCATTTTCACATTTCGGGAATGCGCGCAATCGATTTCTCGCATCAAATTAAAAATGTGCGTTTTTATTAACATTACTCCCATATTTCAAAAATTCACCAAAAATCAAGTTTAAATCCATTTCCATCGCCATCGAACGCCCTAATCATCGGATTTTTTTTAGAAAACAAAATTATTGAAAAAATTTTTTTTGTTGAAGTTGCAGGAATTTGGGAAAGTTGCGGGAATGCGATTCCGTGTTCAGGGACCAATATCCTATCGATTTTATTGGACACAAAAAATTCCCTGACCCTTGACCCGGTGATCCTTACAGAGACCGTGTCATAAGCATTAAAAAATAGGATCAGTCGTCGGTCGGTTAATGTACAATTTCTCATATTTCATAAAACTGTGAAGCAATTTATTTATATAGTGATATGAAAGTTTTTTACAAAAATTAAATTTTTAGCTAAAATAAATATCACCACCATCGTTGTGTTAGGTTATATTGTGCATTTTTATTATTATATCATGTACGGTCACATAATTGGCCGCAAGGTTGTCGTGAACAGAAATAAATTTGATTTTTTTTGAATTTATAAAATCGTCGAAAAGATTCATTCGATTTTGACTTGATGCACTATACAAATTGCCTGATTCGATAGATTATTTCAATATCGATCCAAATTCAAATCGCATTGGGGTAGGCACAAGCTATCGTAAAATTAACGTAAAGGTACGATGAAATCGCCACAAGCTATCGTACGAATTTGGTACGATGCCATCGTCTGCGTCGTACCATTGCACGACAGCTTGTGGCTATTTCATCGTACTTTTACGTTAATTTTACGATGGCACGATGATTTGGTACGATAGCTTGTGGGCCCGTCGTACTTTCGTACAATAGCTTGTGCCGTGCTTGTGGCGACCTTAACTATTTTAAGTATTTGTAAGTATTTGTTTATGGACTTATCTTATTTTTTTTAGGTATCAATATATGCCCAAATGGTTGGTATCAATCTCGGTTGGCATCAATCAGTATTTGGATATTGTCTGTTTGTGTGCTACTCTCCAGATTTGAAAAACTGTGAAGACTCTGGTGCCCCCTCCTCCCGTCGGATAGCGGGAGGAGGGGGCATCCCCCCCCCCCCCCCCCCCCTCCATCGGGAGGGGTCACTATTGCGGGGTCAGGGGTCTAAAAAAATTTTCAACACAATATATTCGTTCAACAAGAGATTCAGAATAAATATAGGGTAGTTAAATATAAAAAAATATAATTTTACAATAAGATATAAGTTATTCAGCATCTTCGGCGGACTTTGAGACACCCGATTCGGAAGTTTCGTTATTAACATCATCTTTTGGTTGGAGATTGGGATCCATGTGTAAATTTTTGAATTGCTCTGCAAGTGGCTTTCGGGGTGGGATTTCAGCTCTTCGATAAAGTGTAATTTCCTAAATTGTTGAAATTTTATTTTTTTTAACCCAATCCTTTGCCTGCTGCTTAAAATAACTTCGGTCTTCCTCATCCACTAACACCAAATTCAAAAAATATTGAACCGAAAATCGCTTGGCAACTTCCCTCATTGTAGGAGTTAATTCATAGCTGGCTAAGAAAAGTCGTACGGGTATAGATTCGCCTAAAGTGATTATTGGGCAAAAAATTTTTTTATCAAGAACAACCTTTAACTGGGGTGCCATCCATAATTTCATACTTGGTTATCGTGTCATTCTCATTAAACACGTTGGGTCCATTACCAAAAGTTTCTCTCTTCAATATGGCAATTTCCATATATTTAATTTTTATGTGGACTAACAAAAAGTATATTTCTCCAACGATAACATCCTTCAGATGGTAGCTGAAATCTACGACATTAAAAAATATATAGAAAAATTGGTACTATTAAGGATTACCGAGCCCGCTAGACGTGATATTTTTTTACTTTTTTCTTTAGAAATGACCTCTCTAAGGGTAACGAAATCGGTTGCGCACATTTTCAAACCTTGAAAATGCTTCCCTGACTTCGATTCAAGATGTTGTATTGAAGCAAAATGGTCAAAATTCGAATTTTTTCATTTTCGCTTCAATATCATATCCTGAATCAGGTTCAGGGAAGCATTTTCAAGGTTCGAAAATGTGCGCAATCGATTTCGTTACCCCTAGAGAGGTCATTTCCAAAGAAAAAAAGGGTACTTATGCACTATCCGCCCAAGCTGAAAAAAGGCTTAGGCCTAGGCTACGGCCTAAAGCCTAAGCCTTTTTTCAGCTTGGGGGGATAAGTGCCAAAAAAGTAAAAATATTTTTGAAAAAATCTTTACGTCTAGTCGGCTCGCTAATCTTTAGTCGTACCGAAAAATTCACCGAGAGTGATTGTATTCAAATTCGATATGCAAACAATCTTCAACCCCCACTTCCATTTTAATGTTCGAGTCGGCATCAGGATAAGACGCCAATGTGTGAACAATCAAGTCCATTTCTCGAACAATGTCGGTTAAACGTCGGAAAATTGTCACACGTAGAAAGTAGCTAAATGTTTTTTCACATAAAACGCAAATTTTATATACCGCAATTTAACGTTTGTACCAACATAGGATTCAAATGGTTTGTTCACTTGTTGAAAACAAAAGTTAAACTTAGTCGTCTGAAGTAGTAGGTCTCCAGGTCGGGCTAAATCCTTCGATTGGCAGATAAAATCATGGGAGTTGCCGCGATCATAATAGATTTCTAAAATCTAAATTCACATAAACTCCTATTAGCTGCATTTCCAATAATTTTCATCGTTGTGCGACTTTTTTCCTCTTGAAATACGTTTCTAAAGGATGGCCCAAAAAAAGTGGATTTTAAAAATTTTTTGGGAAAAAATTTCCCTCTTGGTCCCCTCTTATGATTTTTCCAATATTTTTGAGAATTAAAAAAATCCTAATGGTCCTCCATTATGGTTTTTCACCAAAATTTTCAATTTTTTCACTAAAATAGGCCATTTTTTTACCAAAAAAGCCCTAATTTTCACCAAAAATTGTAAATTTCTGAGCATTTTCAGCTTAAAAACAAGCACTTTCAAAAAAATTTTCTGGTTTTTTGCTTTTTATTAAGAATTTTTAACAAAAAAAATTTGCCGCACGGAGCGCGACTATCAAAAAAATCGCAAAAAATTTTGGAGCTACTGAACTTGGGGGGGCCCACTTAACGTGACCCCCAAGGCCGAAGTAAAAAAGCGCCGAAATTTTTACAGAAACACACCCCTTAGGGGTAAAAATTGACGCGGAACACGCTGGTGCCATTATTTTCAAACCAAAATCTTCAAAAACCTATGAATTTTCGCAATTTTTAAATAAAACAACCTTTTTTTGACATTTATCGATTTTAAGCGTTAAAAACACTGGCTTTTTTCACAAGGACATTTTTCACCAATTTTTCACAGTGGACATTTTTCACCGAATTGAACCCGAGACCATTAGACTCGAATCCGGGAGCACTACCGCTTAGTCAAGTTCGCATTAGAATCTGAGGTTCATTATTTCCCCAGATTCTTTGGGATTTTTTGAAAATTTTGTAAAATATCAAAACCAAGTCGACTCAGGTGGGATTCGAACCAGAGACCATTAGACTCGAATCCGAGAGCACTACCGCTTAGAATCTGAGGATTATTATTTCCCCAGATTCTTTGGGATTTTTTCAAAAGCGGTAGTGCCCCACATTCTTCAAATTCAATAATTTGGTGCCATTTTATTCGCCTCGATGAGTTATAAAAAATACAATCTTTCTTTTCTCTTAAATCATCAAAGAATTTGAATTTTATAATGATTTATTAAATCGTTTCAATGAAAAATTTCATGGATGCCTGAATGCAGGCACTTCGCTTCAATGTTTAAACTCGTTTGAAAATTTTTTTTATTATCTTGTTTTGCTCATAACTTTTTAGCGTTAGATTTTCAAGTAGTGGTCCAAAAGCAAAAAATGCTCAGAATTTTCTGCTCTTTCTCATGGAATCAACTCCCCGAAAATAGACTGGTCCTTTAAAAATTCAACTTTTTAATATCAAATTTGAAAAAAATAGAAAAAATACCATTGTTATTTTTGTATGAAATCACCTTGAATGAGCGTATAAATTTTTAGCTTCAACTGTTCAATTCCAAATGATTCACTTTAAAAAAAGTCACACTAAAAATTTTCCATACACGAACATGATTTGACTCTACAATTAATTTGATTCTAATCCCTGTTTTCTTATCATTAGAATCTTCGTTATTCTTCTCGTTGTTTTCTGGCGCTGATTTGGCAACAAATTCTCCACAAGGCGTTTTAATCTGTTCATCAAACAGTTTTAATCCAGCTCCATGTCCGGATATTTACGTCCTAGGAAATTTTTTGGCTATACAAATCTAGATCCGATTAAAAGTTTAGTCTGGGCGTTTTGGTCATTTTATCAAGGATTTTTGGGCCTATATTTCCATTTTAAGAAGCGCTAAATCCTCAAGAAACTAAACATATTCCAATTAGTCAAATAAGGGCCTTAAATTTAGAATTCTTGCTCTTTAATGAATGCATTGATTTAATTCATAAAAAAAATTATATGGAATTCGGTCTCTAAAGCCCAGTTTGGTCCACCATGGATTGGTTTCAATGCATGGAATTCGGTCTCTAAAGAATGATCTCACATAATTTTTTAATCACTTATAGATAAGACTAGTTCCCCTACGAATCAAATTAATGCATTCATTAAAGTGCAAGAATTCTAAATTTATGATGCCATGTAAGCTGGCTCACGGCAAAGTGTGCAAAAAATGGAAACTCGCGGAAACCGGTCGGAATCGTTTTATCACGCTTCAAAACACTCTGTTATACCTTTTTTGAGCAAAATAGAGGTGTGCATTCGCGTTTCGTTGAGTGGTTATATATTCCTTTCCATACGATTTTAACATTGCTAGTGCTAAATCATACAAAAAATACTATCGAGATGAAGTCCTTGAAAAGGTGGCCAAGCCTTGGGCTCAGAAGCACTTCGGTAACCGCTATTGGTGCTTTCAACAAGACTCCGCACCTGCACATAAGGCCAGAATATCTCAAGAATTTTGTCAAGAGAATTTTCCGGATTTTTTAAGCAAAGATGAGTGGTTATCTTCTTCGCCTGACCTGAATCCGATGGATTATTCCGTATGGGCTATATTGGAATCGAAAGTAAATGCAAAAGCCCATAAAAATTTGAAATCCTTGAAGAAGGCACTTCAAAAAGCATGGAAAGAACTCAACAATGAAACTTTATGTTCCATCGTAGATGACTTTTCAAAGAAACTTCAAGCTTGCAAGGATGCACAAGGAGGCTATTTTGAGTAAGATGTTAAAAATTCAGTTGTTTTTGTGCTATACTTTCTTAAAATACACGTTTTTGTTTGTCTTTGCTCTGTTTACGGGTTATTTTGAATAAAATAGACAAGGTCCGCACTTTTGGCGCACCCTGTAGATTTTTAATCAGAGGTCAATCAAATAAATCCAACTATAATTTTAACAGAAAAATGATAAGCAGACAAAAAATTAAAGATCGAGTCGAATTTTATTTGGTACCGCTGGCTCCACTTAAGTATTAAACCTTTTAAGTGTGTCTTATCTATAAAATTAATTAGCGTCGGTAGACTAGTTAAATGTATAGTTGAACATCGAAATTATATAAAACAAGACGTTTTCTTTTATAATCATTTGCTCATCTTTTTATACTCATTTTCCTGGAAAATGAGATTATTACCGATTATTATATGTTGTTTTGTATTCATTAATCTAACATTATCTTGGCATAAATGCACGAAGTTTAGTGTAGAACAATATTTGTGCAACAGTACAGATTCTTTGTATATTACTAACGGTTCATGTTCCGTGGAACCAAAGCCAAATTGTGTCTATGATAATGCTCAATCCTTGTGCATTTGTAAATACTTGACCGCTTGTCGGAAAGATGTTGGCAATTCATATCGATTATTACAATTAAATTATTCAATTTCATTACAGCTCGATAGCAATAATAAACAAGGCATTTTCTTACCATCAAATTTAACAACATCTTATTTAACAGATGTAACGACTCTTCTTAACAGTTCTCTTATACCAACGGGAGTGAGTGTAGAATATTCTACTTGGTGCGATGGTTCCAAGGGCCAGTATCACTTTGATATCGGTCAAGTTTTATTTAATACTACAACTAATTTTACTTTTGATCATAATTGCGATTATTTTGATTATTTGTTTGTACAGTTTTCTGGACAACCTATTTATAATTATTTTTATGGTCGTGCTTTTGGATTGTACGAATATAAAGGAACATATTACATAGGAGATTATTATAATAGTACCGGACGTAATAACTATGGGTCGATGTTGTCGCCTGAAACAAATTCTCTCATTACTGATGATGGAAATTTTACATGTCTATCGTTCGATTCGACACCGGATCCACCAACATTTCAAGGTATGCAAAATATATAAATTTAAAAAAGTTCCTATAGATCATTGCAATAAGTATATTAGTCGAAGCTTGTATAATGACATTACCGTTTTGGTTGTAACTTACGAATATGATGATAGTTATAGATCAATTTCTGTTAGTACTAATAATCTAGTTAAAGATGTTGAAGTTTCGTCCGGCGAGTTATACATCTATTTGTAAGCGCCTTTTATCAGCAAAGTCCGGCTATGAGAGAAAAATTCGAAAAAAACCGCATATCTTTCTTAGTATATTAAAAGAGCTATGTTTGTCTGTGCGATTTTTTCTAACGATACAACAAACCCGAACATGCATATACCACGTTGAAGGGATCGATTTACAAAACGCCAAAATCGTCCAATTTTTTGAAATCAAAATATCTATGAAAATAGCAGTTTGAGCTACAAGTGAAATGTTAGAAATATTAAGCGTACTTACAGGGTGGCGCATAAAAAACCGCACTTTCGAGATTTTTACCTCTTCCTTATTTTGAGTATAACTTTTGATTCCGACCATCGTTTTCCATAATCTTGGTGTCGTTTGATAGTCCATAATCAGAGCTATCCAATGATACCAAGATCATGGAAAACGATGGTCGGCATCAAAAGTTATACTCAAAATAAGGAAGAGGTAAAAATCTCG
>OZJO01002659.1:0-13972 GCA_900406225.1 Acrobeloides nanus | reverse complement strand
ATGTCGCATTTAGTGTATTACATGTTCGAATCGCTTCCGGTTGATTCATATTTTTTGTAACCACCTAAATGACAAAAAATCATCCTTTTTCGATGACAATCATAGGTGGTGGTGGGGCACGGCAGGCCAAAATGCAAAAAAGTAATTAGATTTTTTGTGAACACTAAGTTTTGCGAAAAGTTGTCTGATCGTCAAGATTGTTGTAATATACAGCATTTTTTCACAAAAACAAAGCAAAATGGATGTCTTTTTGCAAATCTATCTCTTCGATCAATTTACATCCATTTCAGATGATTTTGGGCTCAAAAATATCGCCAGAATTTATATTTTAATGTTCCGAAGCTACTTTTTTTTTCTAACATCACGGATTTTTTTGAAAAATTTTTCAAAAAAATCCGCGATGTTAGAAAAAAAAGTAGCTTCGGAACATTAAAATATAAATTTTGAGGATTTTTTGAGCCCAAAACCATTTGAAAAGGATTTAAATTGATCGAGGAGATAGATTTGCAAAAAGACATCCATTTTGCTTTGTTTTTGTGAAAAAATGCTGTATATTACAACTATCTTGACGATCAGACAACTTTTCGCAAAACTTAGTGTTCACAAAAAATCTAATTACTTTTTTGCATTTTGGCCTGACGTGTGGAGGGAGAAAAGATTTTTTATTGTTCCTTCACATTGTTATGGACCCTTTAAGGTCCTGAACCAAATTTCGAAACTTTTCAAACAACAGCGCATATTTTTAGTTAAGTTTATCAATCTAGGCTCCATTTTTCAACAGCCAGATTCAATTCCCACTCGGTAAAAAAATTTATTTATATATAATAAATAACTTACACGATAGCATTTATTGGTGTGTTCAAAATAAGCCCATCCCGGTCCACATAAATTTGATTGCACGAACTCAAAGGGAACCTCCACCTTTTCTATTGGACAAATAAATTCTGTATAATTCAACGGCAATGAGGTTGTCATTGGCGTCATAGTCGTAGTTGTTGAGCTATCGAATGACGTGCTCTGATAAATAGCGGTTGGTAAAACTTCCATTGGCTTCAAGGAATATTTATCTGGTCTTTTTTTACAGATTGTCCCTTGCCACTTGTAATCACATTTGTAGGCGAATAAAAACGTACTATAGTATGCCGCATAATACTCTCTTCCGCCTACAACTAAATATACACAAGTCATGCTGTTCCATATTTTTTTATTAGGCTGTCCCGTACGCCATCTAAGGTATTCCGCCGGGGAACCGTCCTGCCAATACCAATTTTCAGAGTCGTTGATATTGGGTTTGATACCGACATATAAGGAAACTATAGGATTAGAATTCACATACGAAGGATTAGGAAGTGCTAAATTTGTTTGAATTCAAGCCTCAATCTTTCAAAACATAAATTATACTTAGCAAAAATTCAAGCTCTGATTCATTTTCAATGTTGACAATACTCGAATTCATGGCATCGCATATATTTTTGGCTTCGAAATAATCTATGTTGTTTTTTTGGACATACTAAAAATACTTTTTGTCGAAAATTCGTTTGAGAAATTATTTCCATTTGATACGTCCACAATGGAGGGGTACTACCCAGTTTTTTTTAAATAATAGTTGGTGCTAATCAGTTTTTATACTTTGCATTGTAATGTTGTGACGAGATAGGGTGAAAAAATACAAAGAGTTGTATATGTTATGGGCATTTCCGAACTTCGAGCAGATCGGAAATGCCCGGTCAGATCTGAACTTTCAAAGATTTTATTAAAACAGATGAAGATATGCTAGGGCAGTTCTGAACTACCCGCTGGCAAATCTGAACTGAGAATGTCCAGAAAAGCATAAGAAGAAGTCTAAGAAGAATCTAATTCATCCTACCAATCTTTAAAGCCGTGTTAGGCCACTACAAAACTGTGCGATGTATTGTAAAGCACCTGGAAAGCTTAAGTTTAATCTAAGCCTAAGTCTAAACTTAAGCCTAAAGGCTCATTTACAATAGCACAGAAAGTGATGAGTGATGATAGAAATTGACACTTTTTGCATCACTTTTTTGAGCTTACAATTAAAAGTGATGCAAAAAGTGACGTTAAATCATTAAAATATACCATATAACACATATTATATCTTTCATTAAGCACATTAGTCAGTTCGAAACGCATCCAGCCTTCATCGCACGAAAAGTCTAAAATAAATTTTTTTTTTCTAGCTAATATTTAAATGCTCATCAATAGCTTCAAAATTATTTGCTCTTCAAGATTTTTTTGTTCAACACCGATCGGAGAAATTTTTTCGCATTTTTCTAATATTTTTTGCTCGGTGCTCTTTTTATACGAGGAATACGATGATGATAAAATTTTTGAAGCAAAATTTTTTTGCAAAAATTTATAAAAATTTCCATTTTGTTATACTGTGCTTAAAATAATTACTTGAATCACTATGGTTATTGATATGAAACTTAATATTGGAATCTTTTTGGCAAATCGCTCCAGTATAGATCGAATTGCAGTTCGCATCATCGAACCATTGAGTTTTGATCGCATTCAGATAATTATCGTCTCCATTATAATCGGCTAGAAGAACGGCGCATGACTTATTAGTGCTAGGTGTGGCCAAGAAAAAATCAGGCTCGCATTGACCATCCCACGTATTGGCCCAATTCAAATAATCTATAGGGCTGTTATCTAACCACTGCCAATAATCCATGTGGACATTAACAAAGTTGATTAGCGGCTTGCCGTATTCAACAATATGGAATCCTGTCCAAAACGCGTACATTTCTGAAGTGTGATTAGAACGATACGATAACGTCATGTCTAAATATTAATGTTATTAAAGAACTAAGAGCTCAAAATCAACTTTTGAGATTTTCTTGAATTTAAAAGCTACTTTCTATAAAAATCGACCCTTGGAAAGACCCGGATCCCAAAAGTTGTTTGATTTGTCTAAATTTCACATGTACCCCCGTTTTTGACTATGCTGAGTCCGAAAACGAAGGAATTGATATCAACTTTTCAATTGGATTTTGATATCCGGCACATGGGCCTTGTTTATCTTTGTTTTGAACACCAACGACACTAAAAATTGCTATATCTCGGCCTAGGTAAATGATCTGGTCATGGTTTTGGTGTTTTTGGAATCCTCAAATCACGAGCTACAAACTTTATATAGACACTATATGGTGAATTCGATGTCCGGGAGAAGTTATAATACCATCTTTGAAAAATTACGTCAAAAATTTGACCCCTAACATACAAAGATTGACCTATATCTCTGCGAGGTTAGATCATAGCTGGCCCCCCGATAGCTCAGCTTTCAGGGTTTTATTAGAGCTTTCCAAAAAGTTGTCGATCGCCGGAATCAGACTTATATTCGCAGAGATAGATCATTTTTAAGTTGGTTGAGTTCAAAAACTCTAAACCTAAAATGAGCGAAATTGGCCATAATTTATATATATTCGAAAAATTCATGAAAAATTGAGCATTTTTTGTTTTTACAGTAAATTCTGAATCGTTATGGTTGTCGAGATAATCGCGTTTGAAGTTGGCTATTTTTTGGAATTGGTTTACAATTTGAATTCCCGCCAAAATTGAAAATCAGGGTTTTGGCGGGAATTCAAATTGTAAACCAATTCCAAAAAATAGCCAACTTCAAACGCGATTATCTCGACAACGATAACGATTCAGAATTTACTGTAAAAACAAAAAATGCTCCATTTTTCATGAATTTTTCGAATATATATAAATTATGGCCAATTTCGCTCATTTTAGATTTAGAGCTTTGGAACTCAACCAACTTAAAAATGATCTATCTCTGCGAATATAAGTCTGATTCCGGCAATCGATAACTTTTTGGAAAGCTCTAATAAAGCCCTGAAAGCTGAGCTATCGGGGGGCCAGCTATGATCTAACCTCGCAGAGATATGGGTCAATCTTTGTATGTTAGGGGTCAAATTTTTGACGTAATTTTTCAAAGATGGTATTATAACTTCTCCCGGACATCGAATTCACCACATAGTGTCTATATAAAGTTTGTAGCTCGTGATTTGAGGATTCTAAAAACACCAAAACCATGACCAGATCATTTACCTAGGCCGAGATATAGCAATTTTTGGTGTCGTTGGTGTTCAAAACAAAGACAAACAAGGCCCATGTGCCGGATATCAAAATCCAATTGAAAAGTTGATATCAATTCCTTCGTTTTCGGACTCAGCATAGTCAAAAACGGAGGTACATGTGAAATTTAGACAAATCAAACAACTTTTGGGATCCGGGTCTTTCCAAGGGTCGATTTTTATAGAAAGTAGCTTTTATAAATTCCCCCTACAACCACATGTGTTTCAATCGAAAAAATTCCGAAGCCGGGTTAAAAGATTTTCTAAAATGGCTCAAAAATTCGTCTATTTTTGAGCACTCGGGGGGTTTTCGGGTACGGGGAACATAAATCCGAAGAAATTTTTTATTTTGGAGGATTTTTGTTTTTCCGCAATCTTGAAAATAAATTGTTTTGCTCCCTCCAAAACGCTATAATCGCGATTTTCGAGATCTCTTTTACAGGCCCTTCCAACGATCAAATTCGAAAAATTCCTTCATATTCGTGTTCCTCATAGCCAAAAACCCCATATGATACCTGGCTTCAAACTTTTTTCCTAAAACCCAGATTGTAAAACACATGTGACAACCCAGAACATTTGCATTTACCTTAACTCGTTGATACAATCTCATAAGAATTTCCGAAATCGTCTTCACGTCTCTATCACTGGCATCATATAGTTCATACCAAGGATACGGATCTTTGGGCAAAGGAACAGGATTCTCAATAGTTCTCGCTGCCAAGTAGATGCAAGAACATGCAATTGTCTCCGGTTTATACCTTAGGAAAATATCAGTTCTCAATCCATCGTTCATGTAACTCCTAAAAGTGTGCAATTTAGTGCTAATATAGAAGTTTGGGTACTAGTTTCCAATAGCAATCGCAATGACAGGGGTCTGGATCTAGGGATGTCCACCAATTTTCGGGTCTCGATAAATTGATGAGTAAATCACCCCAAAAATGGTTTAGAATCAAAATCTGTGATATTAAAAACCTAGTAGTGAAAAAAAACCGCATCAAAAAAGCTTTTTCCCGTGAGAAAATAGCCTGAGAAAAAAGGGCCAATTTGGTACTGATTTTTATATGGTAAAATAGGGATTTTGCGTACATCTTCGTTAAATTTTTACAAAAGTGATTCTATAAGGGTTTTTCTATGTGAAGAATCGATTGCGCGCATTGCCGAACCTTGAAAACGTTTCCCTGGCCTTGTATCATAGAAAATTTGCATTTTTTGAGTGATTTTTGTAACTTTTTTTGGCTCTGACAGCATAAGGAAATCGTTTTCAAGGTTCGGCAAAGCGCGCAATCGATTCCTCGCATAAAATTACCCCTAATATGACTATCCTTACTAAGATTCTATATTACTTCCGAAATTAGACAAATTTTTTCGGTCTCTAATTTCTATTACCATGTGTAAAAATGGCTAAAAAATCGGAGTTTCTCGGATTTTTTCGAAATCACGCTAGAAATGTTCTCCATGTTGAAATACATCTGTCAGAAAGAAATTTTGGCCGAAAAAAATTATCTTGGGTGTTTTAGAGAGGTTAGAAAATTCAAAAAATACACGTAAAATCGATGGTATTGAGCTTCGAACATGGTTTTGAATTTTTTAGGGATCAAATTTTGATTCGAAATGACTTTTAAAAACTTCCTCATGCGTTAATCTCACTAAATAAATTCAACTTGGAGCGCGCTCGAACCGTTTAAGGCAAACTTTGAACACTCAAGAAAGTGTGTCTCTTAAAAAAATCGTAACTTTCACTATTTTTGGGCTAAAAAATCGAAAATAAAATTTTTTTCAATAATTTTGTTTTCTAAAAAAACCGGTGATTAGGTTCGATTGAGCTATCAGGCGATGGAAACGGATTTAAACTCGATTTTTGGCGAATTTTTGAAACATGGAAGCAATAAAAAAAACAACCTGTATATCAACTGAATTTTTCTCTTAACTTATGCCCCCCTATATTCAATCATTCAATGAATATATTTTAAAAACTCAATAATATTTTGGTTAAATTTATTTGGTCTATTCCTTCAAATAAATATTACTTGCTCGATTCCTTTCGAATAATGAAAAGTTGTAAAATAACCGAGCTTAATATTCAATACTTATGCACCCGTATTTTTGCGATTTTTCTCTAATTTTTCAAAAACTTTTATACAATACTGTCCCTGAGATGGATTTTTCTATGGAGGAATCGATTGGCGCATTGCCGAAAACAATTTTCTCATGTTGTCAGAGCCAAAAAAGTGACAAAAATCACTCAAAAAATGCAAATTTTCTATGATACAGTCCATTGGGGTTAAAATAGCGTTTTTAGCCTATATCAATTTTTCATGGAACCAAAATTGAAACGGATTGCGCCAATATAAGTTCAATTGCAATCAAGAAATAGATTGCCGTAGTTATTTTCAGGAATTAAAATTATCCTTATGGAGTTTTGTTCGAAAAAGTACAAAAAATGGTATTTTGGGGCAAAGATTGCTTTTGTGCGCTTCTCGGAGATTCTAATTTTGGGTTCATTTGGGAGATCTAATGATACTCTTTTAATTCTAAAATGGCGAAAAATGGCACTTTTATATTTCCCGAAATATAGTAGTTTGACTGAAAACCATCAACATGGTACTTTTTGAAAAAAATCGCAAACTTTTAATATAAGTTAGTTATAATAAAGAAATAATGATTGGTAAATGTTGGCACAATCGTTTTCTTATTAATAACAGCAAAAAACCGCATCAAAAAGCACAAAAAAATAGAATTTTTACGATAAAATTGAAAAAATGACCTTTTTGAGGTATACTGATTCATAGAGGCAAAAATCTATGAAGAAAGTCGATTCAGCAAAAAAGCTTTGCGGATATTAAATCTCCAATATCGAATCTACAATTCCCTGTAGTTAACTCAAAATTGACCATGTACGCACTTTTTGTCAAAAGTCAGTACCAAAATTTTAAAGGCACTTGGACATCCCTAGTCTGGATCCAAAATTTTTTTGAATTTTAACCGGAAAAGTATCGTTTATCCCAGTTTTCTATGCGGGAATCGATTGCGCGCATTTTCGAGGCGTGAAAATACTTCCATTACCCGGATTTAGGGTTGAGAAGTTAGTGTATTGAAGCGAAAATTGAAAAAAATCAACTTTTTACCAGAAAAAATCTGGGTAATGGAAGCATTTCCACGGGATAAACGACGCTTTTCTGGTTAAAATCTGAAAAAAAATTTCGTATTCAAACCCATTTGCTATTGGAAACTAGTACCCAAAAAATAAATATTAAATTTGTACATTACGTCTTTTCAAAAAGTTTACCATGCTTTTTGAAGTAGCTCCTTGTTGTCGATGACCTGTAAAGTATGTAAGTAGGCGTAGATGAGCTTGTGAGGATGATGAACATGGACAACAAATCCAAGTGTGTTGAGAATTCTTCTTTCAGCTTTGATCACATTATTCTTCAGCGTTACATATTTGGCATCTAATACCAAGGGCTCTAGCCTAAAATAAAAGCATTAGAAATTCGCTTTATCAAATGAACATTTTGACAAGTGCACCCTGAAAATATTTAGACGGTCGGGGATTTCAGATGTAAAAATTTCATTGGATAAGGTAAAAATAAAGAAATAAAAAACAGGAAAGATAACCCCGATGCAATGATGATTAGAGGAGATCGAAAATTTTGATCATCAAAACCGATAAAAACTGCATGTTTTTACTGATTACGATCGAAAATTCGCTTGCATTTCGATGAGGTCCCTTTATCTACAAGTAGACTCGCCAGTTTTGATCTTTTTCCAAGTCTATATGCCAGTTTCAAATTTTGATTGTTTTTGAAAAAAAAAGATCAAAATTTAATCAAAACCGGGGAGTATAGACTTGCAAAAAGATCAAATTGGGGGGGGTCTACTTGTAGACCTAAGGAGGCCTCATCGAAATGCAAGCGAATATTTCAATCAAAACTGCATGTTTCTACTAATAGAATAAAAACATGCAGTTTTGACTGATTTTGATGTTCAAAATTTCCAATTTCTAATGTAGGTCATAGCGGCCCGTTTGGTAAACATCATGTTCAGTGACGACCTTCTCCAAAATTTTGACCGTAGTTTTTCGTTTTAAGGCCATATCTCGGGGTCATTTTGAATCCATTTGAGCTGATTTTTTCGTTGAATTCCTGAGATCACACGGTAGACCGAAATTTGCATATCATAACTCAAGATTTTCATTCAATGAAAACAATATATTTCATAAGGATTTTCTTTAACACAAAAATTTGTTCATAACAAAGTGGTGTTCTACAAAGTTGTTCGCCGTATAAGGAATAAAAAAATCAGTCCAAACGAATTTTTTTTAAATGACCGAGATATGACCTTAAAACAAAAAACTACGGTCAAAATGTTGAGGAGATAGCTGAACATGGTTGCCAAACAGGCCAACGCTAGGTCCAACTTTAAAAATCTTCCTTCATCGAGTACTTTAAAATGACATAAGACTTTTGAATCTAAGGGTTAGAGTCCAAAAAACCGGAACCAAATATGGCCCGTTTCAGCTCCAACTATAAAAAAAGCTAGACCCAAAATCCGAAGTTGGCATCCCGTCCGATCTGGCAAGTTAAACAACGTTGGACCGAATGGAAGTTCTATCGTAACCTCGATCCTCCATCTGCTCTCTTATGTCCGAATTCGATAAAAATTGTTGCATATGTGTGTATTTTTATGTAATGAACACGTTGGTAAAGTTATTTTTCAAAAATAATTTATGAAAACGCTATTTTTGACAACTTTTTTTTATACAAAATTAGGTGTTACTCGAAAAAGTTTTTAAAAAATCATGTTTTCATAAGGTTTTTTTGAAAAAATAACTTTACAAACGTGTTTCTCACATAAAAATACCCAATGCAAATTTTTTTAACGAATTTGGACACAAGAACGAAACGGATGGGGTTGAACCTACGATATCAACGTTGGCCCAACGTTGCTTAACTTGCCAGATCGGACGGGATGATAACTTCGGACTTTAAATTTTGGTTTTAACTTTTTTATAGTTGGGACTAAAACGGACTATACCGATAAAATAACCGGAACCGAAACATTCAAGAACCGAATAGAATCGTGAACCGGGGGAAGGGGACCACCTTGGGTTCCTCTTAGCTACGTCACTGGTGGAAGTCATAGATTTTCGTCTTCTACAATGTGGTAAAGAGGGATACGGCAGCTTAAATTTCACCTGCAAAAGTTAACCCAAATACAGATTGGCGCACAAAAAACTGGACACTTAAAAAAATTTTCCGCCAATTTATGACATTCATTATACTTGTAAGACGAGATCTTTTCGAATAATTCGCTGAGCAGATCGACGAGAAATTCCAATTTTTTTGGCAAGTTTTCGTGAAGAATTGACTTTGCTTGAAGGATCTTTTTTGGATCAATCTTGCAGCTTTTCTGTTTTTTTTTCAATCCTGGCTTTCAATGTTTTACCTCGTCCTGCACGATCTGCATTTAGGCCAGTTTCTTCAAAGCGCTTAATATCATCATGAACAGTAGACTTAGGAACACTGAGAATCTCTGCAATTTCCCTGACAGAATATCTATTTTCATGCATTCGAATGATAGCAGGGCAGAATTCTTTCATTTTTATTGCTTAAAATCCATATATTTCACCGAAAAGTTCAAAAAAAGATGAAAAATAAGTCAAAAAATGAAAAGATTGAAGTTTCGATTGAAAACTGTAGAAAAAAACACGTTAAAACATTTTTTTAATGTTCGGGTTTTGTGCGCTACTCTGTAGAAAAAAAAATACAATATCATATTCCCCAGGCAGTACAATTTTATTTTTCAATGCATGCTGCTATAAACATGTATTATAAAAATAAATTAAGTATGAAAAACCCTATCCAATGAAGTTTTTTTTGTAAAAAAGGTTAAACTTGCCCGACCGTCTCTCTCGTTGCTAAGTTCTCAATACACAAAGAAAAATTCCCAACATTATAAAGAATTGTTGTGCCACGTCGAAGTCCATTCGAAATTGATAGATAGACACAGACACTTCGTCAAGCTACTTTGACTGTGGCGCTGGTCTGGTACCTATAGAAATGAATGATTATTAACATGTCTTAAAACCCCCACTACCCAAACACTTTGAAAAAATTTAAACCAGGGGTGCCAAGTCTGTTGATTTTTCAGAAACGTACTGATTTTTCAATGTCAAATATGATTGTTGAGATGCAAAATTTTATCAAATTTTTAAGAAATATATGGGAGATTAGCATTTTGTTTCCAAAAACTGATTTTTGAAGTCAAATTTTCTGATTTTGAAACAAATGCTCTTGGCATCCCTGATTTAAGCCCTGTTTTCTAGAATTTACCGAATTGTCATTTTGACGGAGTTGAGCCAAAATCGTGTCTATAAACACGATTTTATTGAAGGTTTCTTGAAATTCAGGCAACTTTTTACTGCAATTGCAATAAAAAATTTTGGTATTAGTTTCCAATAGCGATCGCAAATGACAGGGATCTGAATACAAAAATTTTTTCGGGTTTTAACCGGAAAAGCGTCGTTTACATCCCGTTTTTCTATACAATTGATCGATTGCACGTATTTCCGAGGCATGAAAATGCTTCCTTTACTCGGATTTAGGGTCAGGAAGTTGGTGTATTGAAGCGAAAATCGAAAAAAACAACTTTTAACGGAAAAAATCCGAGTAAAGGAAGCATTTTCACGCTTCGGAAATACGCACAATCAATTTCCCGAGTAGAAAAACGGGGTAAATGACAATTTTCCGGTTATAGTAAAAAAAAAGTTCAGATACGTATCGCTATTAGAAACTAGTTTTATTGCAATTGCAATAAAAAGTTGCCTGAATTTCAATAAAATCGTGTTTATCGACACGATTTTGGTTCAACTCCGTCAGAACAGCAATTCGAAAAAACAGGGTTGTAGAAATAAGCATTAGGTTTTGAAAGTACTTCGTAAAAAAAATAATTTTATTTTGGCAATTTAAAACTAATCTCGAATCGAAATTTTTCTAAGCTTTAAGAATTATGTATTATCAAAAAGATCCTCAATAGATCTTTTCATACCTCAAAGGTAGGATGGGTAAAAGACCCCGGTCGGATGGATGGATTAATGACCAATTCAGGAATAGTAAGGGGAATAAAAAATTTCGGAGTTATTGTGGATCAGGGGGTCACCCCAGGATCAAAAATAAAAAAACAGCCAAAAAAGGCATTTGGTCTCGTCCCCTNATAAAAAATTTCGGAGTTATTGTGGATCAGGGGGTCACCCCAGGATCAAAAATAAAAAAACAGCCAAAAAAGGCATTTGGTCTCGTCCCCTCAGCTGAAGTAGTGATAAAAGATGATCAAAATTTTGGATTTTTTATTAAATTATTAAAAATTTGCAAATTTTTTTGTAGAAAAATCCATTCATCCATCATGATGAATGAATTTTCTTCCAAAATTTCGATGATGAATGACCAAATTTTGGCCGTCGGATAAGTGGTGAGGGGGTAATTTTTACCCCCTTCGTTGACTTATGAATTTCTTCTCTATTTACTTTTTTTACTGTCGCATTGTCACAAAGAATTATTTCACATATTGCGTTATGTGATACCAATAATACAAACCTTCCAATTTCGCTAATGGAGCACAAATAATCGCGTTCTATTTACAACAAATTTACCCCAAAAAGTTTGACTCTTAGAGAAAATTTTTTGTTTTAGATTCTCATGTAAACTTCGAGTCAAATTCGAACTCAAAATTTCAAAGGTAGCACTTGCCAAAATTTCAATAATATAATAAAATAGCCTTACTTCGCATTTAAATTTGAGGAATGTCGCCTCCTATGGAGTTGTTTTAGGCGGTTGTAAACATTAATGACATCACGCGGCCTTCTTGGAGCTTCTTCAATTTTGCTAGCTAGTAACAGGCAGGCTATAAGATGGTGCTAAAAAATGACGAGATTATACTACAAAAAGAACAAAGTCAGCAACCTCAAAATTACAGCGAACAAAGGACTTTTGATAGTAGAATCTTTGATATAAANTGACGAGATTATACTACAAAAAGAACAAAGTCAGCAACCTCAAAATTACAGCGAACAAAGGACTTTTGATAGTAGAATCTTTGGTATAAAATTTGACCAGTTGCTGAAGCAGTCTGAGGTAATTTAAGTAAAATAGAACCGGCCTGAATTAACTCACATCCGAGATAACGAAGATCCTAAAAATAATATACAAGATGAGCTAAAAAAACTGTACTTTTGCATTTTTTGGTAAAAATTTGTTCAAAAATCACCTATAATGAATATTTTCATGCTATTAAAAAAAATTTCGCTAAACAAAGCAAAAGTGCAGTTTTTTGGCTCATCTTGTACAAGCTGTAGTAGAATGGAAATTTTTGAGTAATTGTGATTAAGAAATGGCGTTGAAAAAAACGACAAGTCCTGACCTAGGAGGGCAAAAATGTCCTCCTAGGTCAGGACTTGTCGTTTTTTTTATAGTGCTTTTATTAACTCACCTGTTCTGTTTCCGCATCAAGACCATCGGCTAAGGAAGGTGAATTCGAAAGTTTTTCCAATGATTTCGGATCCATTGTAAGAAGCCATTTGTCAGCCGAAATATCGATACTCGAATAGTTTCTCTTTAAACCGAACGTTGAAACTTTAATCTTTGACATTATGTCATCCAAAGATGCGTTTTGTGAGGCTACCAGCTCTTCATCGTTCTCTACCAAAGTGCTTTCCGACAATTTAGCTTCGACAACACTAGTATCTATCACAGCTTCAGCCATAGTTTATTCTAAAAAATGTTTTTAGTTAATAGGAGTTTATAAAAAATAAGTATAAGAATTTGAAACGCATAAAACAATTAAAAAAATCGCGGGAAAATCAAGCTAAAAAAACGAAAACAATTGAAAAAATTCGCAATCGATCGATAAAAGAAATGTAGACAAAAACATCTATAGGGCTAGGATGAAAAATTGCCAAAAGATATTGAAAAGAAAATGATTAGGCGCAAATTTAAAACGCAAATAGAAGGCCTTTTCCAGGGATGCCAAGAACGATTCTAACCCAAAAATTTAGAAATCCAAATTAGGCTTAGGCATAACCCTAATTTTGGGTTTCTATTTTTTGATGTTTCAAAACTTGACATTTCGAAACGTTTTTTTCTATGTTTTTGAGGATTTCTCCGGAAATACAAAGTCAATCCTGGTGTCGTTAGAAATCCTTCGATGACCAAGCGCATGTTGGCCGAAGATTTTGACTGTAGCCACACGGAAATTGAAAAAATATTGTATGCTGCAGGTTAGTTTTTTGATTTGAGGTAAATCAAAAGCTTCCGTTCGTTGGAACACTGGCTCTGAGGCAAAAGGTCACCACAGTCGAAGAAATGCGCGAGTCCCTTACAGAATTCTTTGAGTCTAAGGATCGAGATTGGTACCGACGTGGCATCCACCAACTTGAAGAACAGTTGCAGAAAGTTATCGAATCTGGTGGGGAATACTTTGAATAATGTTGATATGTTGTTTTATTGATATTTCTGATAAATTTAGTTAGAAAAAAGTTGCAAAACTTAGTTGCCAACCTAATAAGACGCAAGACGCGCGCGTCTTAGTGCATTTTGAAGACGCAGCGTCAGACGCGGCCGCGTCTTAGTATAAATAGCATCTTAGGCTTACAAGGAAAGGTCACCAATTGATGGTGCGACTTTGAAAAAAAATGTCCATATTCTTGTAGAGCATCCCTGGTTTGGCTTTATTTTTTGTGGAATTAGCTGATTATGGTTACACCCCGTTGAGCTAATCAACCCTGAAAATCGAAAAATAGCGTTTTTTAGCGTTTCCATTGAAATCAGGGGGGTCAAAAAACACCTTTATCTGACTTCTTTTGTCAAAATTTTGACATT
>OZJO01002658.1:0-18114 GCA_900406225.1 Acrobeloides nanus | reverse complement strand
GTTTCAATAACCCAAAACAATGTTCAAATTGGATAATTTTGGTGTCATTTTGTTCGTCTCATTTAGCTATAAAAATTTCTACAATGTTCATTTTATGAAAATTTAAAAAATCGATGCAACAAATTCAAAAAAGTTTGTGTATTACAACGAAGAGCTTGTAACAAATTCAAAATTTCAAACGCAATTATCTCTAAAACTACAACGATTCAGAACATGCCGTAAAAAACAAAAAATGCTCCATTTTTCATGATCTTTCCGAATATACCTTTTGTTCATATGGTTGTAACTGACTGGAATAGTCCTTTAAGTTTCAAGAAAAAAAAGATCCAAGTGCTGTTCACAATCATTAGAGGAGAATAAAAAGCATATATTTTTTGAGGACCCAGAAGAAGAGGCTATCAACCTTTTTTGAGGATGAAGGTCAAGATGGTGATGAGGGGTTGCGCCATGCCTTTTTCTATGAAATGGGGAGGGGTGGTCCTCCTTGGCTATTGCTTCTGCTTTCAAAACTTACACCGACTACAGCAAATCCAATAAGTTCAGCGATTCTATCGCATTCAAAGTCATTGTGAAAGAAGCGTTTATGCATTGAAATATTTTTCTTATTTATTAGAAAAAAATAATTCTAAAAATATTTTTTAAACAAAAATATAAAAATGTCAAAAAACACGTTCATTTCATTAAAAATGTCTCGATAACACGAAGAGAAATAGTTGCCTTTCATTTAACCCAACCTTAGCTCAGTTGGTAGAGCGGAGGACTGTAGAGTGCATAGCTATCCTTAGGTCGCTGGTTCAAATCCGGCAGGTTGGAATTTCTTTTTGCGTATTTGGTTGGAGAATTTTTTGCTTTTTATTTTTTTAAATAAAGTATAAAAAAAGGAAAAATATAAAAAACGGGAACTAGTATAGTTAAAGCGTCGCACTAAACGTGAATTTTCTTCAAAAATTTTATTAAAAATTTTTTTGCGAGAAATGATCACTTTAAGGGTAATTTTATACGGGGAATCCGAATTTCGCATCCCTAAAGCATGAAAACGCTTCTTGAAATTAAGAAAAAGCTGAAAAATTTTTTTCTGGCGCTCGCAACAGGCGCTTCTGAATAAATCTCTCTTCTAAAATACTTGTTTTCTTGATGTTGAGAATCAGATGAAGACCCAAAAATTAAGTAGGTGGACATAGATATCATAGTATGATGTATATGTCATGACATATACATCATACTATGATATCTATGTCCATGTGATGCTTATAATATGAAACACTATAAAAGAGAACCAACAACACAGATAAAAAAGCAGGAAATGGCTTCAGGTTTTGAGCCATCCAACATTCTTAAAAGCACAAAAAATTATTTGAAATGGCTAAGCAGGAAAAATAAAAATGAATTGAAGAAATTTTGACGTAAAATTTTTCCAACAAGACAAATTTTGTAGGATTTTAGATTTTTTTGAAATTGGGCAAAAGTTTTCGGAACCGACCGGGATTCGAACCCGCACCTCCTGGCTACCGTCCAAGATCACTACCATTGTGCTACTGAAACCTAAAATTGATTCCCGTTAATTGGTAAATACTTGGCGCGCTAACTCGCCGAGACGATTCGAACGAATGTCATAACATGGGGTTTTCCATCCGAGCCCATGTTCGAGTGGATAAAGTGACAGATTTGCAGTTTATAGTCTATGGTTCGAATCCCGCGTCAAGATTAAGGTTGTCCAAATTCCATGAAAATTTGTGCATATCTATCTTGGCCTCTAAGGCACTTTACAATCATTTTTGGGTCAGTAAATACTTGCTGTAGCTGTATAATAAGGTTCGGTTTTATATAGCTTAAAATCACTATTACTAATAACTTCAGAAAATATTTACTGACACAAAAATGATTGCAAAGTGTCTTAAAAGCCAAGATAGAGATAAGCAAAAATTTTCATGAAATTTGGACAAAGCTGGATTCGAACCCAGGTCTAAACTACAAATCTGTAACTTTAGCCACTCGGCCATGGGCTCAGGATGGAAAACTCAATGTTATGGTATTCGTTCTACTCGTCTCGGCGAGATGAGTCGAATGCAGTGGCGTAGCCACAGGAGGGTACCAGGGGTACCGGTACCCCCCTCCCCTTACGGGCCGAAAAACATTTAAAAAAATAAAAAACATAAGGGTCCCCTTTATGATTTTTTAGAAAAAAAGCTTGGTACCCCCTTAAAAAATTTCTGGCTACGCCACTGGTCGAATGGCATGACTCGTTTTTAAAATTTCGAATTTTCTTCAATTTTAGCAAAAAATAACCGCCGTGAAGATGGATCAAAATTACGAAAAAATTAAAGGCATCGAAATTGACTTTCGATCTACATGACTTTATGAATGAAAAATCGTCGAATAAGAAGAATTAAATTATTCGAATACAAAAATTTAATCCTATAAGTACAATCTTGGCACGATTAAAAACCTTCTATGACGAGACATAACTTCCGTGCCTAAGTCCTATATAATAACACAGGGTGGCGCAAAAAACCGGATGTTTGAGTGATTTTTTAAATTTTTTTGAAGTTTTCTTCAAAATAAACCTATAGGGTAGGGTTGCATAAACGCCACCTTTTTTGTACCATTTTTTAACTAATGCCACTTTTTTTGCCACCAATTTTTTGTCATTTTTAAAGGACCAGTCCAGTAAGTTACAACCATATGAAAAAAATGATATATTCGGAAAGATCATGAAAAATAGAGCATTTTTTGTTTTTACGGCATATTCTGAATCATTGTAGTTCTCGAGATAATTGCGTTTGAATTTGTTACAAGCTCTTCGTTGTAATACACAAACTTTTTTGAATTTTTGCACCAATCTTTTAAATTTTCATAAAATGAACATTGTGGCAATTTTTTTGTAGCTAAATGAGACGAGCAAAATGGCACCAAAATGATCCAATTTGAAAATTGTTTTGGGTTATTGAAACGAAAATATGAAATCAGGGTTTTCGTTTCGATAATCCAAAACAACGTTCAAATTGGATAATTTTGGTGTCATTTTGTTCGTCTCATTTAGCTATAAAAAATTGCTAATGTTCATTTTATGAAAATTTNCCAAAACAATGTTCAAATTGGATAATTTTGGTGTCATTTTGTTCGTCTCATTTAGCTATAAAAAATTGCTAATGTTCATTTTATGAAAATTTTAAAAAATCGATTTTTCCGCAAAAAATTCAAAAAAGTTTGTGTATTACAACGAAGAGCTTGTAACAAATTCAAAATTTTAAACGCAATTATCTCGAAAACTACAACGATTCAGAACATGCCATAAAAACAAAACATGCTCCATTTTTCATAATCTTTCCGAATATATCATTTTTTCATATGGTTGTAACTGACTGTACTGGTCCTTTAAAAGCCACCTTTATGGGTAAGAATTGCCATATTTAAAAAAAAAGTCATTATCCATCCCTACTATAGGGGGTTTTTCTATGCGAGGAATCGATTGCGCGCATTGATGGTTCTTGAAAACGCTTCCCTGACCATGAATTAGCCTATTTTTGCATTGAATTTTCTCATTTTTCTTGAAAATATGCTAATTTAGGGTCAAGTGTTTTCAAGGTTCGTAATCGATTTCTAGCATAGGAAAACCTCCTATAGGATTATTTGGTGAAAATTTGAAAAATTGAAATTTTTAGAAAACATCGCTTAAAAATTGCAAAGACCCTTTTTTTAAAGATCCTGGCACCCTGTAATAACAGGAAACGTAGGCTATAATAGGAAATACGTCAAAGCCAAACTAATCTCCATGAAAATTGAAATCTGCAATATCCCCTCCATTGTTGTATAGATCATAATAACCGAAAAAGTTACTACATAGCCGCGTAATTAACTCTCATGAGGAAAAAAACAATTTCGTCAAAGTCAGGATGTGAGGTCTTGTTGAGGACAGGGATGAACTCGTGTCTGGCATAAAAAATGTAACGGATATTAATAGCTAAAATTCGAACGGATTACATGTTGATGAGAGAGAAAAAAGACCTTAAACGTAATACGATTTAATTACATTGACGTAATATAAAAAATTATGAAGGTCATAGAATACAGGTTTCCGAATATATTCTTTTTTCATATGGTTGTAATTGAAAAAAGTGCATTTTTGTGATTTTTCAGGGAAAAGATATGTTTTTGAAGTGAAAATGGTCATTTTTCGCGAAACCAACTTTTTACATCGAATCAGGGTCAGGGTTGAGAAATAGAATATCCGGATTTATCCGCTCCCGGGGAAATTGGATAAATCAGGATTATCCGGGGAATTCTGGGGAAATCTTTACCCCGGAATTATTTAATTTTAAAATTTTCCCTTCCTCAAACTTGCTTCGATCGTGCAGTGGCAAAGTAGATGCTTCGTGGCCACAAAGTCTCGGGTTCGAAGGCTTCGTGGCCATAAAGTCGCGGGTTCGAATTTGCCAATTTAGAACCAAATTGGCTCCAAGCGGGATTTGAACCCGCGACTTTGTGACCACAATTGTGGACAATCGATTGCGCATATTCCCGAATCAGAAAATACTTCCTTGGCCCTGATTCAGGGAATGGAGTTGGTGTATTAATGCGAAAATCGAAAATTCAATACACCAACTCCATTCTCTGAATCAGGGCCAAGATAATTTCTTCATGCCTATAAAATGAGTCCCATATAAAATTATCCCCAGATAGACGCTTTCCGAGCGAAAATAGAAATTTTTCGATTTTCGCGTCAATACACCAACTCCATTCCCTGAATCAGGGTCAACGAAGCATTTTCATGCTCCGGGAATGCACGCAATCGATTCTCCGCATAAAATTACCCCTACTTGAGTCATTTTTAGTAAAAAAATTTTCCAGTCCCAAAACAAATTTTCGAACCCCAAAATCTCAAATATGCACATTTTTGAATCACCCTGTAAATGTTATCAAAATAGGATTAATTAATCGATGCCAAGTGCTTCATGACGTTAATTAAGGAAAATATTAAAAAATTCCTAAAAGGGATATATGAAGTAATAGCTTATACCCAAAAAAGTTTTAGTCTAGACAAGAAACCTAGGAGAAAGATTTTTTGAGCATATTTTTTGTCGACGACCAAGGTTCGATCTCTGACTCTTTTTGTGTGAAGTTCTAACAAAAAAGCATACAAAAACAAGCGTAAAAAATATATAGAGGGTGTGTGTTTTTTAAATGACATTATGCATAATTTATAGTGTATTTAACACTACTACAGGGATGGAGGGCATTCCCGAGCATGAAGTGTTTCCTTGATTCAGGGAAATAGATGTGTGTATTGAAGCGAAAATAAAAAATTTTCGGATTTTTATGAGAAAACCGTAGACTCTTAGGTTTTTCTAGGCGGAGAATCGATTGCGCGCATTCCCAAACCTTGGAAATGCTTCCTTGACCCTGATTCAGGAAGGGATGCGTATTTACGTAAATAAATTGATTTTCGCTTCAATACATCGATTTCTTGCCTGAATCAGGGTCAAGATGCGCTTTCACGATTCGGGAGTGCGCGCACTCGATTCACCTCCTAGAAAAACCTAAGAATCGACGGTTTTCTCATAAAAATCCGAAATGTTTGATTTTCGCTTCAATACACCCATCTCATTCCCTGAATCAGGGTCAAGGAAGTGTTTTCATACTTCGGGAATCGATTTCTCGCATAAAATTACCCATAAAGGGTCACTTGTTAAAAAATTTTTTAAAATTTTCTACTCGACCCTACTTTGGACGCCCCCCCCCTTTAAAGGTAGTGTGCAGGCAATTGAAAATTTGAATTTCCATCTGAGCAGATTTTCGTTACAATACATAGACTTTTAGATGAAAAATCCATTTTTGCATCTATTTTTTAAATTTTCATCCTATGAAGAGTTATGCCCAAAATACTAAACCATTTTCCAACAAAAGGTCAAACTTTTAAAGAACAATCATGCGACATGAATCCTCACACATTTCTTAAGCCATGGAAAAAATTATGATTAGCTAGTAAAAGCCGACGCATCAAGACCTATAGAATTTTATTTTATTTTTCTTAAATGCCTATTGACTTGATAGAGCAAATTCTTCAAATATTTCATAATTTCATGAATAGAAATCCTTAATTAAGGAGCATCCTACACTATATATTAAATTCCTAAACAAACAAGTTGCCATCGGCGCAATTAAAACTTACAGGGTGACCAAAAAGTGCCCGTTTGTGATTTTTTGGGACTCGGAAAATTTTTCTTCTAACAATGATCTCCCTAGTAATTTTATATCGATTGCGCACATTTCCGAACCCTGAGAATCTCGCACAAAATTACCCCCTAGAAAAGTTATTTCAAGATAAAATATGCGAAAAATGACCAAATCGCTTTAATAACCCAATTCTCTCTGAATCAGGATCAGCCAGGCACGTAGCGAAAGGACAATCCATTGCCCTCCCACCGTCTTCGAAAAATTGAAAATTTTTTCCTAATGGTTATTTGACAAAAAAGTTTACAGTTTATAAGTTAGATTCGAAAGCTTTCATCAAGTAGATCGTGTAGTGTAGTGGTTAGTACGGCAGACTATTGCTTTAGATGACCAAGGTTCGATCTCCGACTGGTGGCATAGATTTTTGCCCAAACTTTTTGAAATTTTTTTCAAAAATTCTAATGGTCTTTTATTATAATTTTTCACCAAAAATGACCAAAATTTATCAAAATTTCACTAAAAATATCCAATTTTTCAATTTTTTAAAAATAAAAATTCATCATATTTTCGCCAAAAATCGTCATTTCCTACTTTTTAAGTCTTCATAAAAAACTTTCTCGCTCTGTTAGATTTTTTCCGCTAGACATTTAAAGAATTTCACGCTAGATATTTAAAGAATTACCCCCCCCCCCTCCTCCCTCCTCCTGTGGCTACGTCACTGACGTGTCTGTTATCAGCGAAGCATTTTCAGAGTGAAACGATTGCGGAATAGGCATAATTGGTTCAAAAAAAAATCGGTTCAATTATCACTAAAGGGGTCGTTTTTAGAATAAAAATCCCGAGTTCCAAATATCTAAAAAATGCACTTCTTTGGGTCACCCTGTACTTTCGATGAATTATAAAAATTAACTGTGGGTGAAAACAAACAACATTCATAATTTCCTAACCACATTTCAAGAACGACGGAAAAAATCTCAGACAATACTTTGTTAATCAAACATTCTAATGACATATTAAAAGATGTTTCCTAATTAGTGATGAAAAATAAAAAATTCGGTGGGAAAGAGGAACTTCGTTGCTCCTTCTCAACATATCAAATATCTAAGAAAATTTTTCTCTCTTTTTCGGGATATGAATGTGCCAATTTGCATCAAAATAACTCAATTTAATAAAAGAGTATAGAGGTCAACAAACACAGATTGAATGGATTTTGAAACTTCAATAGATTAAAATAGAATTTTGACGTAGAGATGAATTTATTTTTGGAGCAAAAATTGAAAAAATAGGAAAAATTATATAGAAGCTGCATAATTTTTCCCACACAGGCACGCCTAAGCCTAAATGGGGATCGTTGAGCGCGGCAACGACAGCGACATTTCATATGGACTGCCCATGTTTCTATATTCGCAATTTTATAGTAATAACGTTATGATGGTAATATTGTACGAAGAGTATTTTCGAAATTCGCATATTTTTCAATTTTTAAAGGGTAATCCCCTAATTTTTTAATTTTTACAAAAATAAAAAAAAATTATTATTACCATCGTGTTCCCCATAGTCGAAAACCCCCGAGTGCAAAAAATTAGCCAAGTTGGAGCCATTTTTGAAATTCGCATATTTTTCAATTTTTAGAGGGTAACTCCTTAATTTTTTAATTTTTACAAAAAATTTTGTTAAAAAATAATATCGTCACCTTATATTCATTCAATTGAGAAAGCCGTAAAAGCAATCCTCAAAACATAAAAGCAATCCTCAAAAGATTTCTCAACAACCTCCTCGGAGTGATGAGAAACACTAAAGCTTTATTATCTCCCACTAATCCTGAGAAGCTAATCAGATAGTTTCTATTTTTATGAATGAAAACGGATTAGCTATAATTTTTCGAATCGATACCGGAAACGCTATATGCTTATGGATGGTTAATATAGAAACTTTTATGTAAACAACACAAGTTTAAGCTACAATTTGAACTCGGGGGGGGGGGGATTGACTACGGGAACACGATAGTGATAATGATTTTTTAAATTAAAGGACCAGTCCGGTCGTAAAAAAGTTGCTATTTTTTGTTGATATTCGGAAAGTTCATCAAAAATGGAATATTTTTTGTTTTTACGATAAATTCTGAATCGTTGTCGTTTTCGAGATAATTGCGTATGAAGTTAGCGATTTGAAATTTTGTGTACTACAACGAAAACATGCACCTGATAGTTTTTCCCTGAATCAATAAAATGTGTTTTCGAATAAAATGGTACCAAAATTTAAAAATTGTTTGGGTTATTGAAACGAAAATCTTGCGGCGAACCAAGGGGGAATAGGTTTTGTGCAAAAATATTTTAATTGTTACCATCTTATGAATTTACAAGAATTTACATGTTTGCAAATTTCAGAATTAATGGTAAATCCAAAATTGGGATTAGGCTTCAAATTCAGGAATGGGGGATAAACCCCAGGATGCTACATCTTTTTGGTGACCAGGATGAGAGGACGTAGAATGTGGATCGAAGGCTGAAAAATTGAGGATTAATAGTCGAAAAGTAGGCTGCTTGGTGCAGCATATTTATTTTTGGGGAAAAAGAATATTTTTTAGATTTGTCAATTTTTTTTGGTCGCCAACTTTTCGACTCCATCGGGAAGGGGACCAAATGAGGGTTGTGGATTTTTTGAAAATTCCACCTGAGGTGCTGCCCATGTATGATCCTCACTCTCATCTACCCCACCAGAACTTCATTATTAAAAAGGTTCCTAGCCTATTTTATTGTGAAAGCCTATTCTTATTCAACATGAGAACTCTCATATTTTTTCGGTAAATGAAACCTTGAAAATCAGGGTAAAAATCGTAATTTTCGCTAAAAAAGACTCACTTTCGACAAGATAACACCATAAATTTTACCATTTACTCAAACTCATTAGCCACCAACTCAACTAGACAAGCCAACAAAACTATATATTAAAAACATATGTTTTCTCATGTGTCTTTTGTTCTACCTTTTCCCGCCCCTCACGAAGTGATTCATTAGAATTGACAGGGATTTTGCGGCCGCTAATGTATCAATGGGATGGGAAAAAGTTGTTTTGCCAACCAACATAAAACAAAGCATCTAAAAAGTTCGTGATTTGCTTGATTGTTTGATACAATAAGTGTCTTGGGTTTTACCCACCTACAAAACAGTGGTATGAGAAAAGCAAGTGTTTCGAGAAAAGGATTTTTTCCTAGTTATTTGATTAATGAGTACATGAGAAAAATGACAAAAAGTACAACCTGAAAATCCATCATTCTCGTTTGGAAGTAGGAAAAGTTTTTATGTACAAGGTGGGGATCTAGGAACTTTCACAACGGGGTTCAAAAGGACATGCGGAACTTCCATAACGGAACTTCCACAACGAAATTTCCACAACGGAAAAAGCGAAACTTCCACAACGGTTTTCACGGGAAAATCGACCGTTGTGGAAGTCCCGCTTTTTTCGTTGTGGAAGTTCCTAGAACCCAGGGTGGCATAAAAAGTGGATTTTTTTAACGAACCGATTGCTCACCAGCATTGTTGACTGACCCGCAGTTAACAGCCAGCGCACCCACACGCGTCTATAGTTGGACTCCCTCCCCCTTAAGAAGTTGATCAGGCAAAATAAGAACCTTATACTTTTTCGGTAATTCCCGGCCATTTAAGAAGAAGGGAGTATGTGGCACACACCCCTGCCCACGTATGTTAAATAAAGAAAACTAGATTCAACAAACCCATTTTATAAGCCGGTGAGTGTAAAATTACATAATCCCATAGTAAGAATAATCTTTAACCTAAGCTGAACCTTCGCTCATCAAATATGTCCAAGATGGTCATAAAATTACACAACATCGAAAAGTCTAAAAGTCAACTTCCTCCTCTCTAAAATTTAAAGCCACTTATATCAATCAAAATCAATCGGAAATATCCGAAAATTAATTAATTGCCGTAAGATAATTTTACCTCACATTCAGAGTTCGGGCTTCATTCAGTTATTGTGTAAAGACCGGAACATATGTTAAAGGATTACAACCCAGGTGATTAGAGAATGTTCAATGAAAGACAAATGAAAAAGAAAAGATCCACCTTCATTGTCTTTCATCTCTAATAAAAATCAATCAGGCTGCCATGATTTTCAAATCACACCTCGAGGAGTTTTCTTTTTAAAAAAATGAAGATTTATGATAGGTTGACGAACGAAAGAAGAAAATAAACAAAAAAATATAATAAAAAAAGAGTAAAAATTGTCAAAAAATGATTTTTTAGGATTAATTTTTTTGGGTCGAAAATCGAAAAATAGGTTGTCCTGCTCAAACTAAACTATTTATCCATAGTCATATTCCGACTCTTATTTCTATCTTGATTCTGTTCTTGATCTTGGCCATGCTCGTGATTTCACCATATACCTTATTTATACAACTTTTTCCCTATTTTTTCTTTAAAGAACCAGTTCAGTAATTTACAATCATATGAAAAAAATGTTATATTGGGAAAATTCATGAAAAATGGAGCACTTTTTGTTTTTACAGCATGTTCTGAATCGTTGTAGTTTTCGAGATAATTGCGTTTGAACTTTTGAATATGTTACAAGCTCTTCGTTGTAATACACAAACTTTTTTGAATGTTTTTGAAAAATCGATTTTGCTTTAATCTTTTAAATTTTCATAAAATGAACATTGTAGTAATTTTTATAGCTAATTGAGGCGAACAAAATGACACCAAAATTATCCAATTTGAACATTGTTTTGGGTTATTGAAACGAAAATATGAATCAGAATTTTCGTTTCAATAACCCAAAACAATGTTCAAATTGAATAATTTTGGTGTCATTTTGTTCGTCTCATTTAGCTATAAAAAATTGCTAATGTTCATTTTATGACAATTTTAAAAAATTGATGCAAAAATCGATTTTTCCGCAAAAAATCAAAAAAGTTTGTGTATTACAACGAAGAGCTTGTACACAAATTCAAAATTTCAAACGCAATTATCTCGAGAACTATAACGATTCAGAACATGCTGTAAAAACAAAAAATGCTCCATTTTTCATGATCTTTCCGAATATATTATTTTGTCATATGGTTGTAACTGACTGGATTGGTCCTTTAAAATCGAGGTACAAATGAATCGTTTCAAATCTTGATCCTTTTTTGGGTTTGTACGTCATGTAATTCCACAACATAGTCCTCTCTTCTTTCGCAACAACAAATAAAGCACGCGCGAGCACATTNAAGAAATCGAGGTACAAATGAATCGTTTCAAATCTTGATCCTTTTTTGGGTTTGTACGTCATGTAATTCCACAACATAGTCCTCTCTTCTTTCGCAACAACAAATAAAGCACGCGCGAGCACATTTGCTTATAATAAAAATCAGCTCTAACAACGTCTCTCGTTATGTAAATAAATAGATTTTCGCTTCAAAACACCGATCCTTTCCCTGAATCAGGGTCAAGGAAGCGTTTTCAAGGTTCGGGCATGCGCGCAATCGATATCCCGCATAAAATTACCCATAGAGGGTTAAAAAAAATTTAGGGATGCACAAAGTTACAAAAAATGACAATCCTTGTCATCGTTCAAAAATATGCGAATTTTGAGCATGAACATTAATTGTTTATAGTGACAAATGAGAAAAGTTTGACAGATTTTTCTCCTTTGTCACAATGAATGTAAATTATTCTCGTGCTCAACATTCGCATATTTCTGGCCGATGACAAGGACTGTCATATGTTGTAACGTTTTCACCCCTAGAAACAGTGTGTTTATTCAATCAATTATATTATTCCATGATTAAATTGTAAAAATGGAACACATAGGATTGTGATTTAAAAAATTCATTTAACTCGATGCCGCTACAGCTGCGGCATCGACCCCATCATTGTTGCAAAGATCTCCGCTACATAGACATTGTTTTTGGCCGGTACCGGTGCCGAATGCGTTGCAGCCCAACGTTCCAGATTTACACAGCCTCGACATAATTCGTCCTAATTTATCATAGAATGTGCTGCACAATGTATTATCATCAACACATTCTCCAATGCGCTCACCACCATTACAACTGAGGAAACATCTAAAAAATGAATATTTTTGCTCTTTTTGCATAGGCGTGGNATCATCAACACATTCTCCAATGCGCTCACCACCATTACAACTGAGGAAACATCTAAAAAATGAATATTTTTGCTCTTTTTGCATAGGCGTGGGGTTGGGATCGTAAATTTGGTCCAAAGTTGGGAGTGAAAAAATTTTCAAATTTTTTTCTGGAAATGACCCCTATAGAGATAAAAACATGTGGGGAATCTGAATTTGACGTTTTTGAAGCGAAAAAATGCTTCCTGATTCAAGAAAGGCAGTATATTGAAGCGAAAAGTCACAAAAATCGCATTTTTGCGACTTTTCGCTTAAATACACAGGCTTTCCTGGATCAGGGAAGCGTTTGTTCGCTTTGAAAATATCAAATTCTGATTCCCCGTATGTTTTTACCTCTAGAGGGGTCATTCTGAAAATTTTTCACGTGGGTAGCCCCCCTATTGTGTAGTAGCCCCAAATTCTTTATAAACAATACTTACGTATAACACTTTCGTCCATTTGGAACATGTGGACCTTGTGCCGGGAGCACATATGTATTATCCGCTCTTATTTCTTCCCGACTTATAAAGCAAAAAACAATTATAAAGCAAAAAACAATGATCGCAAAAGGTATTTTTGACATTCTAAAGCAATAATTTAATTTGGTGAGGTTATAATAAAGCCAGTCAAATTATTTAAAATGTCACTTAGAAAACAAGATCTTTTTTCAATGGGAACCATGTAGATCCATAACAATTTGTCCGACTGTTTAAACAGCTGATCGTTTTCCGGATAAATTTTCATGTTGATATTTAGAATGACGTTGATGCTGGATATATTCGACAAGATCATTGATTCTTCTGTTAAAAGGTCAAACAAGAATGTATCATAGGTAGGCAAGGGGGAACCTCCCCCCCCCCTGACCTACTACGCACAAGCCCAAAATTAAGGGAGGGGACCACGCACTCATGGGACCAAAATTGAGGGGTGATCACGCATAGACTCCGCCGAACGTGGTCCATAAAAATTGGGTGTCAGAAAACTACCTCAAGCTAAAAAAAGGTCCTTTTTTTGTTAAAATATTAGCATAATTTAATGAGGTGGTGGGGGACCACCTCATCGGAGGGTCCCCTCCCCCCTATACATAATCAAGGGGGGGGGAGACAAGCTATCTCGAGGCTATATGAACTCAGAGGTTATAGTGGCTTCGCCACTTCGAGGCTATATGAATCTTTAACTTTTGGTTCGATGCTAGATACATGAAGGGGGGACAGTCTCCTCCCCCTGATAATGTATGCCCCCCCCCATCTTGGGGGGATGGGTAACAATCATGACAGGGTCTTGAAAAAAACTTTGTTTTGAAAATTTTTGTAAAAATATCTAGAGATAATTTTATACGAGAAATCGATTCCGCGCATTCCCAAAGCATGAAAACGCTTCCTTAACCCTGATTCAGGGAATGGGGATGGGTGTATTGAAGCGAAAATCAAACATTTTCGGATTTTTATGAGAAAACCGTCGATTCTTAGGTTTTTCTAGACGGGGAATCGATTGCGCGCATTCTCGAACCATGAAAACGCTTCCTTGACCCTGATTCAGGGAATAAATCGGTCTATTGAAGCGAAAATCAATTTATTTATGTAAATACGTATCCCTTCCCTGAATCAGGGTCAAGGAAGCGTTTCCAAGATTCGGGAATGCACGCAATCGATTTCCCGCCTAGAAAAACCTAAGAATCGACGGTTTTCTTATAAAAATCCAAAAATGTTTGATTTTCGCTTCAATACACCCATCCCCATTCCTGAATCAGGGTCAAGGAAGCGTTTTCATGCTTCGGGAATGCGCGGAATCGATTTCTTGCATAAAATTACCCCTAAAAACGTATTTTTTACAAAAATTTTCAAAAAAAGTTTTTTCGAGATCCTGCCATGACTGTTGTGAAGAATACGCCAAAATAAGATCAATTTTGAAAATGTTTTGTATTAGTTTATGTTTTGAATTTATTTGTATATTACAACGAAAATCTCTTTTATATAATTCAAACTCAATCTTTTTTTCTGTCAATTCATTAAATAGGCCGTCAGATGGACAGCGTTGTCGTTGTCGATCTAGTGGTCTCGGTTCTTGGCATTTTTTGTATTTATAGACCAGTTAGGTCGGCGACGTGGAGGTTTCATGCCTTGCTGGCCGCCATGTCGCTGGTCTCGGTTCTGGTAGCTCGACAGTTTCATGCCAATTGCTGGCTGTCGTCTACTAGTCTCGTATTTTGGTTTTGAGTACTTATTTCCCAACTCTTGCATTGTGTACTTTATCTCCCGTCCTGGCTTTGAATGTTGTCGGAAAATTGTCAAAGGAAACGTAAAATAATCCTGAGGCAATTTTCCGCCTAATTTGGTCGTTCACTGTTAATTGTATTTTTGTGGATGTTTTGAGATCCAAAATAAATAAAAGAAGCACGTTAATTTATCAGATATTACACTGTTACCCCCTTTAAAGCCGATTTTCTATAAAATGGAAGCGTTTTTACGCAAAAATAACATCGCCAACGTGTTTCCCGCATAAAATTACCCCTAATAGGGTCATTTTTGAAAAATTTCGAAAAACTAAATTTTTGATTTTAGTCCACATTCAATGGTATATGAGCCGAAGTAGCTCCAAATTTTTAATTTTTTGATAGTTTGATGACAAGCATTTAGAAAAATGTATAGAAAAAACATTAATTAAGGCAGTTTTAATAAAATCCAAAAAATTTTTAGGGGGAGGGGGGTAAGAATCGTGACTGCATCTTTGTCAGAAAATTTTATTCTGTCAGAAAACCCCTAGAAAGAGTTATGCGAGGAATCGATTGCGCGCATCGAAAAATTCTGAAAATTTTTTCCGGGGGTCAAAAAATGGAAAAAATTACGTCAAAATTAGGGGTTATAAGTTTTAACCCCAACAAAATCATTTTTAGGGGTAAGTTCATGTGAGAAATCGGTTGCAAACATTTCCAATTTTGACGCAATTTTTCCATTTTTTGATCCCCGGAAAAAATTGTCAGAATTTTTCGATGCGCGCAATCGATTCCTCGCATAAACTTACCCCTAGAAAGTCACTTTTTAGGGGTTTTTTGACAGAGATACAGTCACGATTCTTTAGGTTCGGGTTCGAATGTTGTCCAATTTCATGAATATTTTTACATATCCCTATTTTCGCCAAAATTTTCATGGAATTTCGAAATTTTAATTTTGAAGCGGGATTCGAACCCTGGCCTATAAACTACAAGCATGTTACTTTAGACACTCGACTATGGACTCGAGTTGGAAAATCCTATGTTATGGGATTCGTTTACTTGTTTCGATGAAATGAGTCAATTGGTGTAAGTCGTTTAAAAAATTTGTTTCACTTTTGAAGAAACTGAATTTCGTCCCTAAAAAGTGGTATGGAAACGGAATTTCAATTTCGTTTCACCACTAGTAAAAAGTGAAAAAAATGTTTGCCCCCAATTTCAATGATTTTGCTTTCGATTTTCAATGAGCGAAAATTGTTCATTTTGTGTTTCAATGGGCAAAAATTGTTTCATTTTGTGTTTAAATCCAAAGAGCAAAATATAATTAAATGTACAACAAATAGATGAAAGGTCTCAAAATGATCTGTAACAGTCAATATTAGAAGTAATAATGTTAACTGTTACAAATCATGTTGAGACCTTTCATCTGTTTGTTGAACATTTCTTTATATTTTAGTCTTTGGATTTTGAAAGACACAAAATTGTCCTAGTTTTTGAATTATGATGTTAACACGGGAATACTCTTTCACATTTCCAGTATATTCTGTTATTCTAAGCTATTCTGAGCAACATTCAAAAAAATTTTTTTGAAAAAAAGTTGTCTAATCATGTTAAATTATAAGCAAAATTAAAAATCTTATTTTTATCGTGAACTTGGCTCAGTGGTAGCGCTCCAAGATTCGAGTCTAACGGTCTTGGGTTCGAATTCCACCTGAGTCGATTTGATTTTGCCTATGTAAAAAAGCTGATATATTCATAGATAAATTTCTTTTTCAAAAAAAAAACAAATTTGTCTAACCATGGAATATACCAGCTTTTTAGCAAACAAAATCAAATCGACTCAAGTGGGATTAGAACTCGAGACTCTTAGACTCGAATCTTGGAGCACTACCATTGAGCTAAGCTCACAATAAAAATCGGGTTTTTAATTTTGCTTATAATTTAACATGAATTTTTTTAACAACTTTTCAAAAAAATTTTTTTGAATGTTGTTCAGAATAGCTTAAAATAACAGACTATACCGTAAATTTGAAGGAGTATTCCCATGTTAATGATATGAATCTGACACAAAGAGTACAAGCGAAAGGGCCCAAACAAGTGCACTTTTGTGATTTTAGGACCTAGATTTTTTTCTAAAAATGACCCCTCGTGGGGTAATTTTATGTAAGGAATCGATTGCGCGCATTCTTGAATCCTGAAAATACTTTCCTAGCTCTGATTCAAGAAAAAACTTGGGTTTTTGAAGAGAAAATTATCATTTGTCGCATTTTTTATCTGAAATCATCGTTTCGACGGGGTCTATAGCCCCTTCCTCGGAAATCGGAAAAATGAAAATTTTTCCTAATAGTCAAGGGGGACAACCCCAAAACAAGGAGTATAGATTTACCGAACCTGGATTCTCGCTACGTGCCATACATGAACAAGGAGGGGGGACAAGCTACCTCGGGGCTATATGTTGTCGACCAAAAAAAAAGGTCGTCATCTAATTTTTTGGCTCGGCTATATAGCTTTGAGACTTGGAACTTCGAGGCTATATGAATCTTAATTTTTGGCTCGATGCTAGCTACATGAGGGGGGGGGACAGTCTCCCCCCCCCAATGATAATGTATGCTACGTGCCTGCATAGAAAGGGCATTTTTAAAAAAAAATTTTTCGAGTCCCACAAAATCACAAAAGTGCACTTTTTTTGCATCATCCTGTACAAAGAACATGGTTTTATTTTTAAGAATTTTATACATTACCATTTTTATATTGACAAGATGGATATGAAAAAATAAGTCGTTTAAAAATTGTTTAAAAAAATTGAACAAATCGCCCAAATGTTTTAAAATACACTCTGTAGTTACAAAAAATAAAAGTTGATAAATTTAATAAACAGTTCGTTCAAATGTTGTCTTGTCAGCACCAACTCGGTTGATTGGAATGTCACGCTCATGATGTTCATTCACGATATGGCGCTCATGATGAGTTTCAACATGTTCCCCACCAATCGGAATAGTTTTTGCATGTGCTTTGTATTCCGAATGGATATTTTCACGATTTGGGTTACCAAATGCATGCACTCCACCACTTCTTTGGACGTTGTCATGGCGTTGACCGCGATTGTTTCCACTTCGACCGCAAAAGTAGGCCATGGCGCTAAAAAGGAAAAGAAGAAGAAGCACCCATGGGATTATGAAGATGAGTCTAAAATTTATTTGTGATTTAAAAAAATGTTTTTAAAATTTCGTGGTTGTTCCAACTTTCACCAAAAAATGCCGTGGGCATAGATGAATATGGGAGGGGTCGTAAACCTCCTCTAAAGGAAATTTTTGCCTTTCGCCCCCCCCCCCCTCCATTTTTCGTTGCCCTCGCGGCGCAGGAGGTCTTAATTACGACCCCTATTCAAGATGGCCGTGGGTGGAGCTAAAAATTTAAAAAAGTACACTTAATAAGGTTGAAATTTTTGCCCTGAAAGTTTCGTAAAATTATTTTAATCCTTACAAAAAGAACCATCGGAAATTGAAGCAACATCGACGTTTGTCTTCATCGTCACAGCAGTCATAATAATGGAACCATCCACTAGCTGGACATCTTTGAAGTGCTATAGCCGGTGTGCCAGTGGCTTCTTG